>APFE030464549.1:0-87032 GCA_000404065.3 Pinus taeda | reverse complement strand
TCAAGTCACCATAAGATTGTCGTCTAACCCCAAGGTTTGTCAGGTTATCGACATTTTAGTGGCTGATATCCCTGAATTCTATGGTCTAATTCTCAGCAGGGATTGGTCTGAAAAACTCCGTGGATACTTCTCAACCGACTGGTCTCACATGTGGTTACCATATAATGGTAAACCAAACCAAATAAAGGTTGAACGGGAAATACACCAAAAATACATAATAACAGAATTAGAGGGAGAGAATGAAGCGATAGCATATAACAGTAGCATCATAGGCAATTACTCAACAGATTCTTTCCTCGGCAATTTTGATGCTCATGCATCACCTTACTTATAAAATTCAGTTGTATCCCCAGTAGGAAATTTTTCCTAAAGTGATAATTCAAAGTGCGTAAATTTTGTAGAAGAACCTGTAAATACATCTTTGTTTTGGAAATCATATTTCGATGGCTCTAAACCTAATGAAGGAGCGGGAGCAGGATGCGTTCTGATCAGTCCAGAAGGAAACAAGACAATGCTTACATGCAGACTTAAATTTGATTGCACGAACAATACAGCAGAATATGAGGCCTTGGTGCAAGGCTTATACAAAGCAATCGGGTTGAACGTCAAATACCTTCAAGTTTACGAAGACTCTGAGATTGTAGTCAAACAGGTACGTAACACCATACACTGCCTATCAAGTCATTTGAAGCACTATCAATCTCTAGTACAGGATCTGACTGAGCATTTCATGGCATTCAATATTTTCTCGATCCCGAGAATTCAAAACGCGAGCGCAGACCTTTTAACCAACGTAGCCTCTAGACTCATTCCCTCCGAAGATTTTAGCCTAGATAGATTCTCGATAGAATTAATCTTTAAACCATCCGTCCCTGACAACATTACAAACTAGAGAGTATTCAATGACGATCCTAATATTGTAAATTTCCTCACCTTAGAAGGATCCTACTCCAATCAAATAATTGACGAGGACCACCACGATCAACAAATACAAAAAACTAGCACTGATAATGCTATACCAAAATCGGTGGTTAAGTTAGAAGACTTATATGATCAAAAAAGTCGGTTTAAAAGGTCTACTAATTCTAAGCTCTGCAGTTCAACTCTAAACTATGAGTCAGTAAACCTGGGAACCGATGATAAACCACAAAACGTTAATCTAGGCCACGACCTAACTCCTGAAGAAAAATTAGCATACATTCGTCTCTTGAGACAATACAAAAATGTTTTCGCCTGGAACTACGACGAGCTGAAGACATACGACACTTCCATTATCCAACATACCATCCCTATGATCGACAATGAAAAACATGTCCAGCAGAAACTCAGAAAAATCCACCCCAATCTAGAAAACCAAATAAAGACTGAGCTAAATAAGTTGTTAAAAGCCAGAATAATTTTCCCCGTCAGACATTCTAAGAGGGTTTCCAATATGGTGCCTGTTAGAAAGAAGAGCAGAGATATTAGAATCTGCATTGATTTTCGGAATCTAGACAAAGCCTGTCTAAAAGATAATTTTCCCCTCCCTCCTATGGAGTAGATATTGTAGGCAGTAGCAGGTTCAGAATTAATGTCTTTTCTGGATGGATTTTCAGGATACAACCAAGTGCTGGTACATCCCGATGATCAGCTAAAAACCACGTTCCAAACCAAATGGGGCACATATGCATATCGAAAGATGCCATTTGGTTTAATCAATGCCGGCGCTACGTTTTGAAGAGCTATGGACATCGCATTCAAAGGTTTAGTCAATAAAGCCATAGTGATTTATTTGGATGATATAACAATGTACTCAAAGAAGCGAGGCGACCATCTCAGAGACTTAAAACAGATATTTCAACGATGTTTAAGGTATGGGATTTCACTTAACCCAAAGAAATCTTTTTTCACATTAAGTGAAGGGAAACTTATAGGATTCATAGTATCAAAATCTAGTATTCACATTGAACCTGATAGAATCAAAGAAATTTCTGAAATATCCCTACCTCATAATAAAAAGGCCATGCAATCTTTTCTTGGTCAACTCAATTTTGTGAAAAGATTTGTACCAGATTTTTCACGAATTGTTTCTCCTTTGCAAACCATGATAAAAAAGAATTCAAATTTCAAATGGGGTAAAGATGAGCATGAAGCATTCAACCTGATCAAACAAGCTATCATTAATGCTCCGTCTTTAGCAACCCCAAATTTTTCAGAACCTTTTATCTTATACACATTTGCCTCAGAGAAATCATATGCCGTGATTCTAACTCAAGCGAATCAAGAGAAAGCGGAAGCTCCAATCGCATTTTTTAGCTCTAATTTACAAGGTGCTGAACTTAACTATTCAGACGTGGAGAAACAGGCATACGCTGTTTTCAAAGTGATCAAATATTTCAAACCTTTCTTACTTAAAACCCATACCAAGGTCATAGTACCGTTTCCAGCGGTAAAAAATCTTCTAATACAGAAAGATGTGGGTGAAAAAAGAGCAAATTGGATCATTGCTTTACAAGAATACGACCTTGAAATCAAACTAGCAAGCATTGTGAGAAGTCAAGGCTTCTGCAAAATGTTGGCTGGAGCATCGCAGATTCCTGAAAGTTCATCTGAGGAATTACAAACGTATGAGGTAAGCCTAAACAATTCAGAATCATTATACGCTGACACCATTTATTATCTCAAGAACGGGTATGCTCCAGCACACCTGGGTCACACCAAGAAAAGAGCCCTGAGATTAAAAGCTAAACAATATCAGCTCATAAATGATGCTCTGTTTAAAAGGAATTATGATTCTATACTTCTTAGGTGTCTTGAGAAAACTGAAGCCAAAAAGGTTTTGTAGGAACTCCATGATGGGCCCGCAGGCGAACACTATGTTGGAGATGCTACTGCACATAAGATCTTACGTGCGGGGTATTATTGGCCCACACTATTCAAAGACTCACACAGTTACGTGAGGAAATGCCAAATCTGCCAAACTACTGCAAGGAGACAAAAGAAACCGTCCATGCCACTACAGCCGGTAAACATTGAGCAACCATTCAGTCAATGGGGCTTGGACATAATAGGTGAGATCGTTCCTCACTCTTCTAAGCAAGCATAGGTATATCCTCACGGCAACTGATTACTTTACTAAATGGGTAGAAGCGGTACCTCTCAAGACAGCTAATTCTGAAAACATCATTGAATTCATTGATCAATTTATAATCACTAGATTTGGATTGCTGTCAGCTCTAATTTTTTATAATGCTTCTTACTTTTCTGGGAATGCAATGAATGATTTCGCACTTAAAAGAGGATTCAAACTAAAATATTCGTCCAACTACTATCCGCAAGGAAACAGATTGGCTGAGTCAACAAATAAAAACCTAATCAGGATTATTAAAAGGACAGTTGACCAGAGCCAGAAGAATTGGCACAAAACCTTGGTAAACGCTTTATGGGCATATAGAATAACGAAGAAGGCTTCAATCGGCACTTCTCCCTTTAACTTAGTTTATGGGAAGGAAGTGGTTCTTCCAACTCATTTAATGATTCCCTCCTTATCTTTAGTACAGTACATCGACGAGGTATCTACTTCCTCCTTACAGCTAAGACAGATGGGAATAATTAAATTGGAAGAACAACGAGAGCAAGCTAGGAAAACCCATGCTCATCACCAAGCGCTAATAAAATCCTCTTTTGACTCAAGCATAATGACCATAAAAAACTTTCAGATGGGAGATCTAGTTTTGAAATGGGATAAGGCTCACGAAGAGAAAGGCAAACATACAAAATTCCAGAAAATGTGGCTTGGTCCTTTTCAGATTGTAGAAGTCATAGGCCCATCAACGTTTGTGTTGCAGGTAGAAAGGATTCTTTGCCTGTTAACAGACAAATCCTAAAAATATACTTTCCATAAAAGATAACTCTTCCAAAATTTTGTAGGATAGCTTTTTGTTCTTCTTTCTTAGAAATAAAACTAGTTGTAGATGATTACTACAGGAATTCGCGTTAAAATGGACACCAGATCCTCTGTTAGATTTTGATTTTTCACTTGTACAAACAGTAAAAATTTTTGAGAATCTGATCTTTATTATTGACGAATAGAGTCCAACTTTACCCTAGAAATTATACTGGTTCTGACTTCAAAAATTTTATGAAAGCAAACTTTGGTGAAAAACTTGTTTTATATCAGCACAATGAAAGATATCAATTACAAAATGAGTATTCTCTGTAAAACTGCTATTTTTCAAGCTCTATTATTATCGTCCAGAAATTTCTTAAGGAAAAACAATGGGTTCCTCCCTGCTAAAGGAAATCGCAGCATTCAGTGAAGTAATCCGAGAAAGCAATATGTATCTCAAAGAATAAGAGGTCTCATCACGAGCCGGCTTATCATGATCACAGATATTATAACTTGCTGACCTTGCCAATACTGTCCACCAAAACAGGGCAACGACTTAAGATTGTTGCAATCAAAAGACAAGGGGTCTCATCACGAGCCAGCTTGTTCAACAAAAGTGTAAATCAAGTGAATGACTATGTCATAAATTGGCCACCAAACCAAGACATTGTTCTTTGGAGAATAAAAAGGAAAAAGTATAAAAAAGGTTTTCTCTCTGAAAAAGTTGTAGATAGCTTTAAGCAGGATAAAGGATCATTGCTGGGTAATAGGTAACCCTGTCGAGGCTATGGACGCCTGTTGGCAGCAGAGGCTCTACCTACGGTAAGTGAGCATATTTTAAATGACCAGCATAGCAGAAATGACCTCATTTTATCTTTAAAAAGGGACCAAGTAAATGGCTGGTGTAACTACAAGGGCTAAACCATAGGAAGCAAACAAATGGAATACAGAAAGGTTGAAATAAAGTATCATTGATAGGATAAGACAAATGTACTCTATCTGTCCATAAAAAAGTTTAGAACTGACGAAAAGTTTTCTATTTCGGAAGTTGAAGTTCAATAGAAAGCCAGAGATAACTGGTACTTCCCAGTGAATCGCCATTGTTGTGGTCACCAACAACCCGCCCTCTTTTGTTTGGTATTAGAAACAACACCAAGCAAATGGGGGGACCCTTAGTAAAAAATTCAAACAAAATCCCCATGAATATTTTTGTTTTTTCCTTAGAATCTTATCACAAAAAAGCAAAGGAAACACTTCTTTTGGTGAGCATATCAAACCACAAAGAAGCAATGCTAAATTCATCGCATCGCATTTACCATAAGCGCTCTTAAAAGGAGAAGCTTAAGAAATCCCTGACGACCGATGTGCGACGTCGCATATCGCAGCAGCCGCATAGAGTAAGACGCAATGACTAATATCCACGATTTGTGATTTGCGATTTGCGATCTCTGATCCATAATATGTGACCTGCGATGATCCGATATTGCGATACCACGATGTTATAATACAAATCTATGATCTGTGATAAGCGCGAATCTTGCTCAGCACAACATTCAAGGAAAGTTGTCCATTAATCAGAATTAGGTGCGCGCCTGTAAAAATAAATTAATGATCGTACGAATGGCTACTTTTCGTTTTTCAAAGAGTCGGTTCACTTTGAATGTCATGATTATACACACGCAAGATCTGAAGCTTTCATATCAATCTCTATTTTCATTTGCTCTTTTCCTTTACACAAACTATAAAACAGGGGATAAAATGGAGTAATTTGTTTTGCAGGAAACATCTAAGGAAAAGAGGAAAGCACCGATTCTCGGAGAACACAAAAGAGACTTCTTCAGAAGCAGGAACCACATACGATAGGAATACAGGTTCCAGGGTATCACTCAGCAGATGCTAACGACCGATAGGCCATCTGAAGCTCAGAATCAAAGGCACACAAAAGCAGCATGATTACAAAGATACCTGAAGCTTACATGACAGAAAAGCCCGGAGTGAAGAACGAAGGCATTTTCCAATCCAGAAAATTGCTCAAAAAGTAAAGTCTTCTGACTCATCAAGTCATTCGTGAAGACAGAAAACCAAAATGGCAAAAGCAGATCCAGTTTGAGGAAAATTTGAGTTATTACCAAGTATACACTCAGTCAGCGGGAGATTCTCTAAAATATCTGATAGTTTATCAAAAAGTTGGTGCCGACCCTTGTTACTTCTATTTTTATAAACACACACAAAGGGAAAGGCAACCAACCGACTCTTCTCAGACGAATGTTGCACACTTACAGCACTAAGGAGCAAATACAGAAATAGTTCAAAGTTAGATTTAATTTTAGAAATAATTTGCTTTATCAGAGGGACGGTCATTTGAAAACCGGATCCTAAATTTATGTAATTAAGTTAATTAGTTAGCAGTATTTAAACCCTTCTCAGGCATTTAGAGAAGGGTCCAGAGATTTGTCAAAAACTCGTCCTCAGAACATGCACTTTTGCGCCCTCATGAATGGATGGATCAAAGTTTATTAATGTTTGTGTCTGATATCTGCTACTGATGTTGGACTTCTATACTCTTAGTAGATGTTAGAACAAGGAGAGATAAATCACTATTGCTCGAAGCTTATGAGTGGAACCAGTCATAAATGGTACTTTTATCTCTTGACTATTTCTGCTGATGTTCTTTAAGTGATTTATAGTTTCAGTTGTTTATATGTCATTATGTGAATGTATGGGTTATCATTTGGCACTTTTGTACGGTAGAGTCATATTGTTTGTATCTGACATATAAATAACTTATTATGCGATATGCTGCTCATAATTGTTTTGCCTAACTTCTTATGCAAAATAGTTTATCTTTAATGATTTCTATTCTTATGATAGCTGAATGATCTTTATTACCAGTTATTGTTCGAAATCTTTTTAGATCGCATAATAGAAGATATACACCCCGGGTCAGTGTAGATTAGATGTGTTGTTTCTTACTAGACTACAATAGCATAGAGTTAGTTTAAAGAGTCTACATTAGATTTGCTTTAAATTCCCCTTAGATCAGCATAGTCCAAACTCTACACACACACACACCCAAGATCGGGAAACTGGTCCCGTCATCCCAGTAGGACCCGCTATACCAAATGGATAAGGAGCTGCTAACCAAGGTCCGGACCAGGTGGGTATCCCCCTTGTTGTCGACCTGATTTTAGGGGCTTCAACAGAATGGTATGTGATATTGATGCATTTTAGTTGGACAAATGAAACTACTTATATAAATTATTGGATATATTAGGTATTGTTGATTACAATATTTGATGTATTACTTATTTGATTTATGATTTACCTGATGTATGACTTACTTGGTTATGATTTATATAGTGTATGACTTATCAGGGTTATTATTGTTTGATGTATGGCTTAAGGGGATATGGTTTATCTAATGAATGAAATATCAAAATTATTATTTATATGACGTAAGATTTATTTCCACTATGTTGTTATGAAGTACAAAATTGACACATGGATACTGGACTTAATAGCATGATGATTAAAATCACTTATCTATATATATTTGTTGTTCTATATATGCATGAATGAGAACTAACCTGCATATTGAAAAGAACTATATGATAACCAAGATCTACTCTTTTGATGGGGTAATGTTGAAACATCCAATGAGGAATGGTATGATGTACATTGTTCTATTACATTTGTATCTACTTGATATGCATTATTATGACATGGCCCAGTAAATTGTAAATGGCAGGTGACCAGACTAGCTGACTAGATTACTTGATGACAAGTATCCACACTATGTTGTAGTGTGGTCCATAATAGGGTGTTGACCCTAGTTTTGAGGAGGGGTAGAGGCATTTCCCACCATGTAACCTCCAAGCTTGGAATCGTGGGAGGGTAGTGATGGACATGCTCCCCTAGAAATGTGATAATGATTTCCAGTTTCCTGCTGGGGGAGTTAGGTTGATATATTCGACACTTCTACTATGTTGGTTTTATTAGTGGTTATATCGGTATAGTTGATGCCACAGTATATTGCAGTAGAGGATAGGAGGCTATAGGTTAGTTGGAGACTATTGATGGGAAGTGGTATCATTGTTTGAATTACTTAATTTTACTACTATATTGATCCAGATTTAAACAAGAACACAACAAATTACAGATATAACCATAAATACACTGATGCAACATAAATAACACTCCATTTCATTAATATAAAATATTGAAATATGCTTACAAATAGAATGGAAATAAGACCAACTCGAGCAATGGTAGATTATCTCCAAGAAGAGATGTGACAGCTACATGCCCCTGAATTGAGTTACAATGAGGCTCAAGGGCCTTTTTATTATTGAACAATAAAGGAAAAACCTAAACAACCATAACCATAACCAGAGGAGCTGTAACGCCAAGAGTTTATGGGCCCCATTCGGGTTAGTTGGGCAGCCAACTTCCCAACGTCGTAACTTGGTCATATTATCTCCGTTTGACACGTATGATACCTTGTTGGAAAGATCTCTTTGAGGAATACAATGAACGATGTGATTGTCATAGTAATCATTGAGTAATTTTTCCAAAAAAAAGTTGTTTAGGGCCTCAAAACGAATCTGGAAGTTGAGGACACCAAAAAAGGCAAAAATAGTAAATTGTGCTACAATTAAGGAAACTAAAAAACTGAAAGAAACAATGGTGAGGGTCCAAGTGGAATAGGCAAGTGTCCACCAATATCCACCTGGATCATATATTTCTCTTTATTTTTATTTTTCCTTATTGTCAAAATTCTCTCAAACTCCTTGTGTCATTTTCACTCCAACTTTTGGACAACTTTTTATCAAGGATGGGTGTATGTAATACCCTACTTGATCCTATCAGGCTAATTTTTATCAGTGTTTAATTATCCTACAAATACTAACTTACAATATTTAAGTAATATTGGTATAAACCTACATTTGTGAAACTGTAATTTTATTTTACTAATATGACTTGTATTATTTGTTATTAATATACTCCTAAGTTTTCTTCTCAAATCTAATTTTGCATAAGATATGGTCTTCTCCAATTTATTTCTAAATTAAATATCCATATTTCTATTCCTAAGTTATCTTTTGAAATCTACTTTTGAATAAGATATGGTCTTCTCCAATTTACTTCTAAATTAAATATCCATATTTTATTCCCAAGATGTCTTCTCAAATCTACTTTGGATAAAATATGGTATGGAAATTCAATGATATTAAAATAAAAGGATGAGCGGGTAGTCATGAAATTAATGATAGGTGTTTGAAGTAGATAGTAGGAAGAGACATAAAAGCGAGGGAGGATGAGAAGAGAGGAGGAGATCCTTGGTCTTTGTTTTGGCATTGGAGGATTTTATTTTGGGGAGGAATTTGGAGAAGAAAAAGAGAGAGAATGGAGAGAAAAATGAGAGAACTTAAAATTGGATCTATTGGAGAGCATTGGTTTTAACTTGAACACACTACAACTAGTTGGACTTGGGCTTGGAGTGCTAAGGAACCTATGGATGTTCCCTTGGCTAGGCATTCGTTCCTAGTTGGCTGAGAGGTAAATTTAGTTGGGTAGCTAGGAGGAGCATCCTCGCAGAGTCAGCAACATCCCAGCCAAGCCACTGGAACATGTATTCTTCCATTTATTATTTTAATTTTGTAAATTGCTGCAAATGAAATGTCTTACATGTTTAATATATTATTGATCAAATTTTACTTATATGCCTTTATCAAGTAAACGTAGAGTTATAAGAATGTTATATTTTCTTGTTATTGTAATTAAATTTAAATTTAAATGGTAAATTTGGTTTAGATAGAAAAACTAGGTTAGGTCCTCACAATAGGAAATCCATGAGAAGTTCCTAATGAACTGCTTGTAGTAATATTCCACTCCCATGAATGATTTGACCTTATCCACATTCCTATGAGTTCCCCATTCCATGATAGCTTTAATCTTTTTCAGGTCCATTGTTATACCTTGCTTAGAAAGAACATGTCCCAAGTAGTGTACCTATGTCTGAAAGAAGCTGCATTTATTAAGCTTGCCATACTATTGATGCTCTCTCAATAATTTTAACATTATTTCCAGGTGCTTTGCATGGTCTTCCTCATTCTTAGAATATACCAATATATCATCAATGAATACTATCACAAACTTGTCCAGGTAAGGATGCAATACATTGTTCATCAAACACATAAAAGTATTTGGAGAATTAGTCAAACCAAAAGGAACTACAGCAAACTCATAATTCCCATACCTAATCTGTAAAGTAGTCTTGTAGATATCCCCTCCTTTTATGCACACCTAATGTTATCTCAATCTCATATCAATCTTTGAGAGCACTGTTTCTCCATTCAACTGATCAAACACGTCATCGATCGTTGGCAATGAATAACTATTCTTAATCATCACCTTGTTCACCTACTTGTAATAAATGCACAATATGAGAGTACCATCCTTCTTCTTCATGAACAATATGGGTGCACCACAAGGTGCTACACTTGGTGTAATGTATCCCTTGTCAACCATTTCCTTCTAGTGCAACTTCAATTCCACTAACTCTAGAGTGCTCATCCTATAAGGTGCCTTTGATGTTGTTGTTTTTGTTGTTTCTTCTCCTGGTACCAATGCAATAGAAAATTCTACTTCCCTACAGGGAGTCAACACTGAAATCTCTGCTGAAAATACATCATGAAACTGCTGCAAAACATGGTACCTCTTAAGGACTTCTGCATCCTCAACGTCCTTACCCTTTTCCCTGGAAATATGAATTTCGAACAATACATGCCCCTTTCTTCAACCGCACTTAGCTTGCATAGCTATAACCTTCCTCATAGATGTCGAATTCTTCCTTCCCTGCAAGATTCTCTTTTTTAACCAATATCAACTAGGCACTCAATAGCCTTCTCATAAAAATCTACTTTGGTCCTATGGAGGTACAACCAATCCATACCCAAAATCATACTATATGATCCCAATGAAAGATCATTTAGATGTGTTGATGTAGATGTTAGCACTCAAAAATTCCTCTTGACTGTGAGGGGGAAATTCCTAAGGTAAGCTTTTTGAACCAATCTTGCAAATTGAAGGCTAGCGCCTTCAATCCAAAGAGGGATCTCTCTAAAAAAGTAATCCCTAAGCTTACAAATGGGTTTAATCTTCAAATAATAGCTAGATATTCAGTACGGTTGTTTTGAAATAAGGTTTGGTTTGGATGAAGAAATTAATCAATTGGGAAATGGGGTCAAAAAACTTGTTTGCAGATATAGATACAAATATCTTAATTGTATGAATCAAGATGGAGAAAGGTAGGGTATATGGAAGATTCTAGACATGTAAAATGTCATTTAGATGGTAGTATAAGGAGATAACAATCCACTATAGCAGGGCATGAAACATGAATCCTGCAAGTTTTAGAAGAAAAAATGCAGATTTATAAACCATATGAACTAGATCATTAAATTAATGAATTCTTTCACATAATCTCATTTAAACATCAAAATATAAAAATATAAATTGGCATCACATAGAAAGGAAGTTATCACAAAAGAGAAAAGGCAGAGTAAACCACCACAAGAATCTTTGTATCATTGCTCATAATATCATAGTCCCCTTGGCACTTGAAAAATAAATAATTTGATCACACAAACAAAAAAAGACTACTTTGTTTCAAATTCCAACCTTTTTTACTTCCTTCTGATGTATTATATAGGAAAAATACGTAAAAGTTAAGATCCAAAAATTATGGTATCATAATTGTAAAATATTCACAATATTTGATAGCTTAATTTACAAAACATAATTAAAATCCTATCTTTCTTGCTATTCAGATCTCTATTTGGTCATTTAAACATTGGTCAAAGAATTTTGAAACTATTTTATGCATCCTCTACTATTCTTCTAGGAAAAGGACGATTCATCATTGTAATATAGGATTTGGAGCTATCCACACCTTTGTATCCTTCATATATGGAACTGTAACTAATACATGAACATGTGAAATGTGTTGAAACTGTGCGACTGGCACTACTTTAAGGCCCTTATCTGTTGTGTTGACTCATATTCTATGCTTTTCTTCATTCAAAATTTTTTATTGGCATATTACCATAATATATTGAAGATAAACCAATTGTTAAAAAGATAAAATGAAACATACCAAAACTCTGAGGTAAAACTATGGTTTTTTCAGTAAAATCAGGGTTTTATAAATTGCTCTAGCAACAAGGTAATTTGATCATTCTTCCATTGCTTTTGCAACCTGAGAAAGGAGGTTTAACTTGTATTGGCTTCTTTTCATCCTCTTATTAAATTTTTGTATGGTTCTGCTATCTTTTAGGGTTTCTTTTCCTTTTCTGCCTACATACTTTGTTTTCTTCTATTTGGTGGCATTCTTTTAGCTCTTTAAAACCTTCACAATTTCTTCTTCTTCATCAACAATCACCACCTCCATTAACTTATGGTTCATATTTTCTGTTAACCTTAGTCTTAATTTATTTGTAGGACATGTTTGGAGTTTTCTACTATAAACCCTTTGCTATGTTTCTATTTCTCCATCCCTTGTTTCCATACTATGTTTCATTTTTCCAATTTTTGTTGTTTTATGCTTTGAATCATCTTCTTTTAGTATTTACTTCTACCGCCTTCTTGTTCTCCTCTCGTATACCCTAAACTTTGGTTCATTTACAAGGTTTTTAATATTCTCTTCAGTTGGGACATGACTAGGTTCTTCCTTTGTTTCTTGAGCTATGATTTTGAAAGAAATTTTAGTTTGACCTCTCTTTTTCCTTATGGGTGCAAGGTTTCTCATATTTCTTTGTTTTAGTTGTTCCAACTGCTTGTTCAACTCATGAGTGCATAGTGTCTTTATTAGGCCATTCTGACATATTTCACGAGGTAACAACTCAGGTCTAGTTCTAGTTTCTGTAGACATTTTCAGCAGTCTTTAGTGAAGAAAATAAGGAAAATTCATTTTAGTAAAACCTATTAATGAGACAAAAACCTCATGTGATATAAATAATCTTTAATGTACCTACCTTCTCGGGTAAAGAAGAGATGCACATTCCTTAGATTGATAGACCATTCAGGTTTCAACATGTTATGGAGGACTCCTACATTCCAGTATTAGTCTTGACAATCTTCCTTCAAGAATAAGTTTTGGTACATGTTCTATAGTCTCTACTTTTTAAACCATCTAGTGCCCTTAGTAAGAAAACCCATGGCCAATGAAATGGATTCCTCAGTGACTTGAAATTGTATGGATTTTATTCATGTTGTGCTACCATCAAAGGAATGTGTAAATTCATGAAACTGGCTCAGGTTATATCCATTGAAGTGATGAAAGACTAATTCTCAGCCTGCATTTCAAAATAGTGACAACATTTCAAGATAAACCTCAAAATACATTCCATCTGGATCAAATATTTTTACATGGTCTAATATTCCAATCTGGAAAATGATTTGAAACTATAAATGTTTCCACCACCTTCAATCCTCTTGGTCGGGCATTGTAAACCCTTCCACGACCTTCCTGTGCACAAAAAATGGTTTTCTAGAAATTTTGGAAATTACTGTTTAGGGAAAACTGTGTTTTTAGGGTTTGATTTTAAATTTATTTATTAGGCCTCAAAATGATTCCAAGTGTCATATCAAGGATAAAAGGGGATAATGTTTTGTGAAAAAACACTTAGACATTTGAAATGATAAGGGTAGCAGCTTAAAAACATAAGTTTTAATTTTTCATGTGAGTGCTACGAAAATATTTTGTAGTGCCACCTATAGGCTTGCGATAGATTGATTTCATTACAAAAAATTAGGGAATTATTAGAATTAAGCAAAACAACTTGTCTGGACATGTTCCTAGGCTTATATTGAAATTTCCATTAAAAAAAAAAAAAATTAGAGGCCCTTATACTCGTTACACAATTAGTTGAAAATCATAACCTGTGAACCTTTACGAAAGGTACAAACTTGGTGCTAGCAGTAGGCATACCATTAAGCTCAAATGAACAAGCTCTTACGCAATGATGAACTCTCTTCTTAGTACCTATAACTAACTACACTAACCAAGAATCTGCATGCAATTCTTTTCTCAAACCACACTTATCCATGAAGTTAGGATTAACATAACTATAATTGGATCCAGGGTCAATCAAAATAGAAAAAACTCAATCACAGAGCTTACTTTCCATCTCAATAGTGGATGCGTAGTGATATGACTACTTTTTTTTCCATAGGTACATAAACCTGAGGAATACTATGGCCAACAAACCCAACTGTATGTGACTCCTAAGCATTGTAGATCTGAGGCATGCCACTGTAGTACAATGGTAAATCTTTGTTGTGATCATATTTACCACAAATATAACACTACAATGGTCCCCTACCATCACCTCTATTCTATGCCTCTCCAGTTTTAGGTCCATATCCCTTATTTGTTGCATTATGCTTCTTGTAAGGAGAAGCATTTTATTTATCACCTGGATCATGAGGTCCTCTACACTTTAGTGGCTACTTCCCTTTAGCTTTATCATTCCCATTCAAATCATTCTTAGGATCATCTTTACACTTTGATTTCTCATAACAATTCTTTAGTTTCCTAATCGCCTCCTCTAGCGATCGAGGCTCATCAAACTCAATCCGGTCTCTATATGCTGCTAGAAACCCTTTGATGAAACTTTGAATATTTTCATTCTCATCCTTGAGGTAAGGCACATACCTCAACAGCGCCAGGAACCTGCTAGTATACTCATCATCTCTCATAGAACCAATATGAAACTCATAAAAATCCTTAGCTTTATTATCGTATTATAGTTTAAATAAGTACTTCTTCTTGAGGATTCTCTCACAATCATCCCAAATCAACTCTTATTCTTGAATTCCTCTGGCATTTTTCACATATTCCTACCATATATATTATTTCCCTTTAAGACAAAAGGTAGCTATTTTGGCTGTCATGTTCTTTGAATAGTTATTCAATCTAAATAATTTCTTCATCCTAAGCAACCATTCCTCTGCATATTATGACTTCTTCATCTATCCATTAAATGTAGGAGGCTTGAATTTCTTGAACTCCTCTAGAGAGTACTCATTCTTGCTATAAGGATGATGGCGGTGATGATGGTGATGATGTCTCCTAGATGAGGAAATATGATGAAACCCATAAATACCAATCATCTTGTTAGGTGTATCCAATGTTCTACCACCTTCTGACTATGTCCCCTCTATCCAACATGTATCCTGACTAAGACATGCTACCATATGCCCCATTAGTATTCTCTTCTTGTTCTCAACTAATCCTTAGCTATCCCTCTCTCTGTAAGTCTAAAAAAATATGAAGGATCACTACATTAATCCCTGCCTACTTTTCCTGAGCCCTTGTAAGTATTTCCTAAGCCTCAACCAACCTGTCATTGTTTTCCTTACAACTTCTAATATCTATCCTCAAACTCCTCAATGTATCCACTATATCGGGAGAATAGTCATGTCCTTGCTTCTCAACTAATAGGTAGAGACATTCATGTGAATTGTATTCCACCATTTTGCTCATAATCTTTGATCCTCTTCTTCTTGCAAACATGCCATGTTAGATAAACCAAATAGATACCATAATCAAAATTATACCTCAATGAGGTTTAGGGAGGTTATCTCATCTAGAAAATCATTCTAAACTAGCACAATACATGTATATACATAATCATATCAATATGTCAAAACCATGCTTGAAAACATTATCTGCATAAAATGATCTCATGCATGATAAACAAAACCATGAAAATGCATGCATAACAACATGCATCTAGCCCATCTGGTCCAACTCTGATACCCATCTGTGGTATCATATTTCACCCAAAGAGAATGGAACCAACTCTGGTACCAATCTATAACCACCCCTCCCATATTTAACCACATTAACTAGCTTTCCAGTGTAAACATGAGCTTAGGGCTACTATGACATAACCCAAATTCCTTGCTTCATTAAGGAAGTAAGGTTGATAAACTAATTTTTTTTTAACCTCCTCAGGATCTAAGAAATCCCCAGGAGCTAAACAACCACTCCAAGTGCCCAAACAATGAGCTAAATTTCCTTTTTAGTGATATAGACCCCCAGTCACATGCATAAAAAGGCTCCATTCACATGCATAAGCCTAGAAGGTAGCGACTATAACCCAGAATTTCCAGTTCCGAGCATGCGTCCCCTGAATATGTGCCACCTTTTCAGGGCCTGACTCCCAACCACTGCCTAGAACTTAATGTTACTTTCTAGGATGATATATAACATCAAGGCAAAGGTATTCAGACAAAACATACTCAATAACTTTCCCTAACCAGGCCTAATTGTGACAATCATTTCGCCAAACATATAGTGAACATGAAATCTACATGCCATGAATGCATATCTAAACATAGGGGCCTAAAACTAATCTGATATTAGCCAAGAAGGTCTAATTACCTCTCTTAATAGTTAGAATAACATATTTAGCTCATGCATTCATCAAACAACCAAATACATATCAATTCATGAGCAAGGCATAGCTACAGTATATAACAAATCCATGATTACAACCAAAAAATAATCATCATAGTAACCATGACATAACAACCATAAAATCATCATATTAAACATTAAAAATGCTTCATATATTTCCATAGATAAATAGTTTTCATTCAATTATGAAAAAGAGAACTAATTAGGGAATTCCACGTACCACTTGACCTTAGATTGGGATGAACCAAATATTTCTTTTAACCAATCACCCCCATGCAATATTCCAAGAATGAAAGTGGGATCTCATGGTATAAACCAAGACCTAAACAACTAATGGAATTAAAAGGTTAAACTCCCTCCACCTTCACACTATTGTGATCTCACCTAAACTGATCCTGACATAACAAAACCAAACAAAGTTTGGATGCCTCAAAATTCCTTCACCATCCCTTAAGGAATTTTCCTGTTTCCACCCACCCGTTGAGGGCTTCTTGGAGAAAACCATCTCCACCCCCAACCCATGGGATTTTCCAGAGACAACCTCACCTGGATACAAAAACTTCTTGAAATCCAAAGCTCGAACAAGAATGAATCCCATCACACAAAGGCTATCCAAGAATTAGCAAGGTAAAGTTGAAACGATTGTCAAACCACTAAAAGCCCATGCCAATGACAGAAAATGAACCAAATACACAAATTCATGCACCATGCATTCACACTTCAACTAGGAAATCACACATGAAACCTGTGACCTGAAACTCCTCCTACTGAAGCTACTTGATCCAATCCTTCCTTTCTTGTCATTTAATTTATTGTCCTTCATTTGCTTGTCCTCTCTTTCCTTTACCTTCATTTTCTTTCTTTCTTTCTTTCTCCTCCAGATGCTCTTCTCCTCTCTCTAACTAAATCCAAAGACAAACTGACAAAAGGCTAAAAAAAGTTGTTAACTGGTCCTCATACCACTTTTTATCATTGAGGTCTCCAATTTCTTTATTTTTTCTCCATTTTCCTTCAATTTCCCCCTCATGCAAACCTGTGATCTTTCATCTACCTTTTCTCCTATTTTCCTTTTTTTTCATAAATAAATGCCAATAATTGCCACTTTGCCTTTCCAAAGCCTTTGCAAATGCCTTTGCCAATTTCCTGAGACATAATAAACAACAAGTGATGCCTAAAGGATGTTTTTTTACCAACATCCATCTTGGAATACATGTCCCATGACCTTAGTCTTACTTTTCCTTTATTAATTTTATTACATGAACTTTTAACTTGGGGATATTAGACCCATGCCCTTGAGTTCTCTCTCTTTCTTGCTTGAGTGCACAAGTGCACCTTGAAGGCCTCTTATGAACCTTGACCTTTTGACTACCTTAAGTGAAATAAAAATGAACATTGAAGCCTCAGTAGCAAGTCCTGCATTGTCAAGTACATAAGCTTCAGTGGTTTTCTAGCAAATTTCCATCCTGTGCATGATAGCTTGTTGCATTCCCCTCACAGGCTATTTCTTTGGACTTGGTCCAACTGTAGGTTGAGCAACTCCCTCTCAAGAAAATGTGTAATTCTGGAGGGGGACCAGCCTTCCCTCAAGAAATTGTGCAATCGTATCAGGCAACCTAGTGGGCTCTAGAGTTGTACAAATCTACTTGTTAACCTTCACTGGAAAAACTGCGTAATCTAGCCCAGCAGGACTGCTCAACCCACAAATTTCGCAATTCTGTGCAGCTGTCACTTGCTGCTCCCAAAAATTGCACAATCTCTCTGGGACAACCAGCCCAACGAATAGGAGAAATTGCACAAATCTAGCCAGGCAACTTGCTGAGCTTAGAAATTGCGAGATCTAATCAGATAGGCTTCCTTGAGAAAATTGTGAGGTCTGACACAAGACAGCTTCTCAACCCAGAAATTACGCAATCCTGGGAGACAGTCACCTATTTCTCTCAGAAATTGTGCAGTCCCTCTGGGACATCCATCTCTGCTTAACCCAGAAATTGCACAGATTTTCATCCCAGGCTTGCAGATTGATGCATGTGCCTTCAGGTTGACCTACCAAGAGAAAATGGTTTTCATGCATGGACAAATTATCCCAAGGAAGTATTCAAAGGCATCCCTTGATTTAGGGATCTATTTTCAGTAGTTGAAGGTTACATGCAAGGATCATGCACGTCACAACCTTGATTTTCCTTGATTTATGGGATGCACATCACAACCTTGATTTGATCAAAACTCATAAGCAAATGTTGTAGAGCTCATTCCTCACATTAACCTTGTAGCTCTGACATCCCACATTTCATCTAGGAGTCTTTGGCACATTCAACTAAGATGTTTCGCGGTAAGCCTGCTTTCCATGTCTCATGCTACATTTCTATTGCTTTTGTGTTTTGCTTTGTGTGAATACTATCTACTTGATTTCAGTGAGCACTTCCTATGTTCTTGATGTATGTTAGCTTGTAGAAGCATCATTTCAGTTTTCATTCACATCTCACTGTTGTCGCATGCATGACACTACTTTTTCACATGTTGTCACTATTGTGGCGAGTTGCTTCACACACATGCATGCTTTCAAATTTCCTAAATCCTACACTTGTTGTTTGCATGGATGATCATTCACTCTTGTTTGTACTCATCTCATCATGCATTCAAACTTCTCATCTTTTCAATCACCTGTCGGCCGATCTGAGCTGCCTTGGCCTAGACCTACCTTACCTAACTAGCACTGCACATTTCTGGAAGTGAAGGCTCTGTCTTCCCTCCAGAAATTTCACATGTCTAGCCCAACGCTGACCTCTAGAATTTCTTTGCACAATTATGGGAGGCATTGTCCTGTTGGCCCCAAAAACTGTGCAACACAGTTTGCTTGTTACATGTCACTACTAACTCAAATTGTGCGTTGTGTAGTTTCATTCCTCAACAGGCTAGGATGGACTACGCATTGCATAGTCCCAGTAGTCAATAAGCCTCCTGATAGCCCACACTATGCCTTGCATAGTTTTGACAATCAGTCTCCTGACCTCCTGACAGAAATTGTGAAACCTTCATGATCAATCAAACAGGTATGTTGCAAGTCAGTCTTGACTTTTGTTTTTGTTTTTGAATGAAAAATTGCTTGCCATGAGTGTTTCTATGTATCCAGGCATCAAACGTGTTTGTCTATCTCTCAGTAACACAAGTACAATGGCCTTCAGCAGAGAAGATTCAAAGAAAACCATTGAGAGCAGAACGAGGTTTGTAGCCAAGCAAGTATCTATAAGATTTCCTACCTATGAAGACATCAACTTGTTCATAGAAAAGAACATCAAGATGATATGGAAATAGTATCACAACGAGCAGCACCATCAGTAGCAGTAAAAGGCATCACACCCATGCATGACGAATGGACGAGGAAGGTTGTTGACATCATAGAGGTAGAGAAATGCTACAAGTTCAAAGTAGA
This sequence comes from Pinus taeda, assembly GCA_000404065.3. Taxonomy (NCBI): domain Eukaryota; kingdom Viridiplantae; phylum Streptophyta; class Pinopsida; order Pinales; family Pinaceae; genus Pinus; species Pinus taeda. The sequence continues at coordinate 67,247 of APFE030464549.1, read as the reverse complement.
TGCACTCATGATGAAAGCAACTTTGGAGATTGAGACTATGAGGTGACAACGTGAGATGAAGATCGTGCGAAGGCAGAGAACAAAACAGAGAAGGAGTTGCATGTGTTGAAGCAACAACTCAAGGAATAACATGAGGTGCATAGATGCGATAATGAGTTGTAGCAGGAACAAGTATAGTATGGGGTGCAATATGCACAGACGGATGAAACTGCGCCTGTACAAGTTATAGATCCATCCTAGCAGCTAGCACAGAGCAGACAAGGTGAGCAGTGTTGTTGATTGCGTGCAATCGTATTCAGTAACATGTATGTCATTATGTGCATGCATTTGATCCCATCAATTTGGCACACTCACCGAGGAAAAGACAAGAAGCAAGTCCACCTGGAGTTGAACATGTATTTTGACAAGTTGATGTGCATGACCAGCAACACATGCTTGGAGATCAACGAAAACATTATGCACCAACATGCTGTCAGCTCAGTCACACCCAGGACAAAAATGCACATGTTATTAGATCAGCTGGATGGAGGAGCCATATCAGTGTACCGGGATGCAATGGAGGCAAGAGTTCACTTCAGCAAGATGTCACCATTGAGGTGTGCACAAACACCATCACGGATGCCCAAGCTTGGCATCAGCTCACCACCTTCAACCATCACAAGGATGTCAGAGAGTTGGTCTCACCACAATGGTCCGAGTGTTAGCGATGCCTTGCATGGTTTACTCAAGCCATTTTTTCTCATAGGGGCACATGTGCATTATAATGTAATGTCTTGTCAAGTGGAAGTTCAAGTGTCGATAGCTGAATGTAACAGTTATAGAGTAGTTGAAGATTCATGAGGATAGATGAACAGTCACAAAGGGGAATGTCAAGGGTCACCCCACCCTTTGCTATAAATAGTCCATCATAACTCATTGTAAATGCTTTTGGTTAGCCAAACTTCCGATAGGAGTATCTTAGAGAGAGCTTGGACAATATTGTAATGAGCCTTGGCTTCTCCACTACACAGAGCTAGTATATCTCTTTGGAGGAGCCAGAGGTTGTGACTGTAACGTTCCGTTGCTGGAACTAGTGGTTGGACATGGATATATTGTATCATTGGAACTTACACTTCTTAATATAATAGAACCAACTTGTTTCATGCATATGCCATACTGTATTCCAGCTATCTTGGTTACTCTAAATGATATATGTTTGCTTACACATGCATGTATGTACTATTCTATATAAATATGTATGAATCTTACTGAAATGTGTTTATTGGTTTAACCATCACTTTGGCTTGTTGGTCAACTTGCTTTCCATTTTGTGATGCATCTTCGCTCATGTGTTCCCTTCCAAGCGCATGCTATCATAGGTTTCCAAGGGGCACACTCATGCCACTCTCCATGTGTTAGAATAGTTCATGCACCTTCCTTGTCTTTTCATAGTTGTCACACCCTTGCTACCAATAGGGACATCTTACTTGCCTCTGTGTGAAACCACAATCAAGGCGATACCGTACGACCCATTGCTGGGACTTCTACACCAAACAGTCTGAGTTCTAATTGGGACTTCTTACCATGGATATCCCTTGACATGTTGGTGGGTCCAAGACCGTCAACATTCCTGGCACTAGAAGGAGAGTGAGATGACAAGTTGTGTCCTCTCATATTGTTTTGAATCTTTTCACATCTATCATGGAGTATTACACTCTTAACCCTCCACAATGTTTTTCACATGTCGAAGCTATCCAGATCACAAGGGAGTTTTTTGATCTCTTGTCTTCTTACATGTATGATGGTGAAGGTGAAGTGGCCTGGCCTGTGTTCTTACATGAGTTCCTTTCCATGCTTGACGAGGAATATGGATGTTTTGACAAACAGGCCAGTTTGCTACTTGCATACACACTTCACAAATCCCCACGTCAGTGGTTGTGCAGCATACCAACTAACAACGTGCACTAATTTGAACACTTATGTGATCTCATTGAAGATACTTTCCATCATTATGATCCATAACATCTTGACCATAATCTGTTACAACAACGGAAGGGCCCACATGAATCACCTGATGATTTTTGGTAGCGCTTCTGTGTTTTGCAGTTTCAAGCTTTGAAGAGCTAGATGAAGTTTCGATATCTCATTGGTAGATTCGAGTATTGCCTTATCAAATCTATCAATCCCAAGAATAAGTATGAGCCCAAGCCTCACTCAGCATACTTCAGTGATGGAGCTGCATAATCACATAATTGTACTGTCACTATCACTAGTGATTGTCCATCATCCCCTAATCAAATAGCCCCACCACTGCAGAGTGGTACGAGAGAATAGGCACACACATTGGTTCAACTATCACGTCTTCCTAGCATCACTTCACTTAATTTTTACACAGATTTGGTTGTGAGTCCATCGAGTTGTCATACGCATTTTGTACTACAACCTCTGTCTTTGTACTTGGATGATCCTCCGGATGATATTGTCTTGTGTTCTTCCATTCTAGACTCTACACTAGTTGTGAACGAGGATCAAGCCATTGACGGGGTTGTTGTTGCACAACCAACATGTGTGGTCATTCATGAAGAGTATGACTGGGAGCTTGAGCATCAACACTCAACAAAGGATGATTCTTTTTTGTCTGAGCCTCCTCTATTCTTTTATGACATCTTTAGTGAACCTTCCATCAATGATTTTATATGTGTATCTTCGTCTGTGGATGCGCCCATTCTTGATCACTCGGAGGACACACCGAATGTCAGTGCATCATCCAACAATGAAGAGGATAAATTGTTCATTGAAAATCCACTTGACCTTTCATTTGCTTTTTCTAAAAACACAGAGGATGAATTTGTCTACTTCTCATCTACCCCTCTATTTGATTTGTCAAATTATGAGGATGCTGATGAAATCGTCGATTTTTCAAATAGTCGCTACCATGATCCATTTACTCCTGTATTTGATCACGATGGTGATTCTATCGCAATTGATTTTTCAAAGCCACCTATTTATGATGATCTATCTAATGATGAAGTCAAAAAGCCCTAGACTATCGAGGCACTTCAACCCAAGATGATGGTTATGTAAGGCCATCTCTGTCCTAAGGTTGGTTTCACTTTTGATCAGGAAATTGTTCAATCACCCGAGGCTCCTCATCACTCATCTATATGCATCGAAGATCAACCTCACACACAAATCATGCTTCATCCACTCGAATTACATGATCATATCACTCATGCATTGGAGGATACTTACATTGCAAGCACACATGGATGACGCAAGTTGTATTTGTTTCTTTCTTTTGCTTGTATGTCATAGTCAAGAGTATGTGTATGCTTCACAGTAGAATGCAGTGTCGCACAACACTAGGTAAGTCCACGGACTACATTTCATGTACTTTCACTCACTTATGTTATGTGGACACATTTAAGCTTGAAGTGTGTTTGTCTTCATTGTTATATCTTTCTTGTTTGTTGGTTCACTCAACTGCGTTGCTCGCAGACCCAGCCTTCACCAACATGGGTCAACCAATGCGCTGATGGCTACGTTGGAAGTATCACTTCATGTGATCAAGCCCATTCACCGTTAGCTTAGGAGTAGTAGTAGTGTTTTCTTTCAGTTTGTTTTCTTGCATGCTTGTTTTCTTTCTTACTTTTCATGTTTCTTTGTCTACTTGCTTGTTTGCTTACTCACTTTGCTTTCACATTTACTTCTACTTTCACTTTGTTTTTTTTTGTTTTCTTGTTTTTGTTCATAGGTTAGTTTCACAAGAAACCATGCATGAATCTTGAAACAAGATGGGAAAAGTACAAGGGGCCTTGTGTAGCTATCACCACTTGGTTATTTGTCATCCTACCTCTCTATGAGGAACTTGTTACTTTTAGTCCATGATACGTTGATGGGAGATACGATTGTGCGCTAACTAGTGTCACCTACTCTAGTCGGTTGTCTTTTGGATTAACCCTTAGCAGCTCAGTCAAGTAGAGTAAGGTGAGGGGGAAAACCTTAATAGGCATGTCAGAGGTATATAATACACTAATTCTCTGAGGGAACAACATCTTCTTCTCTCAATAAGTCAGGATCCCTCTTCTGCCTCTAAAATGAATAATTTCTATGCACAGTTATGAAAATGAAAAAAAAATAAAAGCGAAAATTTTCAAAATGAAAAAAGAATAAGGCAAAAGAAGAGAAGGCTTCCTACACAGAGAGGTGATGCAAGTAACTCCATCGAGGTACTAACCAGGATAGCCGGTAGTGAATCGATGCTTGTGTTCCTGCATGACTCTATCGGGGTACTGTCCAGGTGTGCTGGCAGTGGAGCAACACCAGAGATGAAACTAAGACTCTAACAACTATATTGCTTGTGCACCAATATACCCCTCAACCCCAATCAGAACAAGTGCATTGACTTGGCTTGGAATGTGTGTTAATCGACCAAGAGCTTGGTAAATGCTACATCTTACAATCAAGCAAGTGTGGAAACCAAGATGAACTGAGACTTGAATAATACTTCCGGAGGTGTTAGACTTGCTTTACACAAATAAGGTCCATTAAGAGATTTGGATTTCTACCAGTGTGTCGCCAAGTGTTGTTGCGGCTATGAACACCCTCCAAAATTTTTCCTTAGCTCTATTTTGGAGCCTCCCTACCAACAATCCTCAGTAACAGGTCTTGCACTTCAAGTAAATAAGCTTCAATGGTTTTCTAGTAGATTCCCAGCCTGTGCATGATAGCTTGTTGCATTCTCCTCTTGGTTGTTTCTTTGGACTTGGTCCAGCTACAGTCTGAGTAGATCCCTCAAGAAATTGTGCAATTCTGGAGGGGAACCATCCTTCCCTCAAAAAATTGTGCAATCTTATTTGGCAGCCTGCTGAGCTCCAGAATAGTGTAAATCTACATGTAAACCTTCATTGGAAAATTTGCGCAACCCAACCCAGCAGGACCGCTCAGCCTAGAAATTGTACAATTCTTGGCAGCAGTCACCTCAAAGTTGCAAGTTCAAAGCATATCCACTCATGATGAAAGCAACTTTCGAGATTGAGGTTATGAGGTGACCATGCAACATGAATATTGTGCGAAGGCAGAGAATGGAACAAAGAAGGAGTTACATGTGCTGAAGCAAAAACTCAAGGAAGAACAGAAGCTGCATAGACAAGAGAATGAGTTGCAGTAGGAACAAGTACAACAGGGGAAACAACATGAATAGATGGATGAAAATGCACCCTTACAAGTTATACATCCATCCCAGCAACTAGCATTCAATTGGCAAGATGAGCAATGTTGTTGATCGCATGCAAGGAAATTTAGCATCATGCATGTCATTGTGCGCATGCATGCGATCCCACCATTTGGCACACTTACCAAGGCCAAGACAAGAATAATGTACAGCTAGAGTTGAACATGTATTTTGACAAGTTGATGCACACTACCACTAGCACATTCTTTGAGATCAGCGTAGACACAATGCACCAACATGTTGTTGTTCCAGTTGCACCCAGGACAACCATGTGCATGCTATCAAATGACTTGGATGGAGGATCCATATCAATGTACCTAGATGCAATAGAGGTAATAGTTTGCTTCACCATGATTTCACCATTGAGCACACGGACACCATCATAGGTGACCAAGCTTGGAATCAGCTCACCACCTTCGACCATCACAAAGACGTCAAAAAGATGGTCTCACCACAACAATCCAACTGTCAGTGATGTCTTGCATGGTTACTCAAGCCATTTTGTCTCACAGGCACACATGTGCACTGTAATGTAACATCTTGTTAAGAGGAAGTTCAAGTGTCAATAGTTGAATGTAATAGTCATTTGAAGAGTCATGAGGATAGATGAACAGTCACAAAGGGCAATGTCAAGGTTCACCCCACCCTTTCCTATAAAGAGTGCCCCATAACTCATTGTAAAGCCTTTTGGTCAACCAAGCTTCTGATAGGAGTATCTTAGAGAGAGCTCGGACAATATTGCAACAAGCCTTGGCTTCTCCACTACACAGAGCTAGTTTATCTCTTTGGAGGAGGAGGTGGTTGTCACTGTAACATTCTGCTATCGGAACTAGTGGTTGGACATGGATGTATTGTATGACTGGAACTTACACTTCCTAATATAATAGAGTCAGCATTTTTCATGCATATGTCGTATTGTATTCTAGCTATCTTGTTTACTCTAAATTATATATGTATATGTTTGCTTACACATGCATGTATGGACTATTATGTATAAGTATTTATGAATCTTATTAAAAAGTGTTGATTGGTTTAAGGATTGCTTTGGATTGTTAGCTAACTTTCTTTCCAGTTTGTGGTGCGTCTTCGCTCATGTGTTCCCTTCCAAGCCGTGTGCTACCATAGGTTTCCAAGGGGCACACTAACTCCACTCTTTGTGTGTTAGAACCATTCATGCACATTCCTTGTCATGCCACAACTGTCACACCCTTGCTACTAATAGGGACATCTTACCTGCCTCTGTGTGAAACTGCGGTCAAGGCGATACTGTATGACCCACTGCTAGGACTCCTACTCCAAACAGTCTGAGGTCTAATTGAGACTTTTTACTAGTGAGAACCTATGACATGTTCGCAGGTCTAGCAACTTCAGCACCTTCCTAATCCATTGATGAGTTTGATTGTTCCCTCCTAATCAAGACTAATTTTTTTAATATTCTCATAGGCCTATCATAAGTCGATCATTCCATGAGTTATTTAAGGATAGTATATATGTTTTAAGACTAGATATTTCTTGACATTAAATACCTTCATTAGTAGGAGTATTATCTCAGTATGATAAGTTAATTCTAAAACCAGATAACAAGGTGGAAGCATATAGAAACCCTTATAAAGAAGAAGCACTAAAGAGAATTATCATGGGGACATGAAGTAGATCGTGGACCGAGATAGAAAGAAGACATTGCATGATGACTGAGAAAATTTTGATATTGATCAAATAACCTTTGGAGAGTGAAGACAAGCAACAAAGTGGATATTTCATGAAGATGAATCATAGTTCAGATCTACCATCAAGAATGCAAGATGAAGCAACAAGGGAGACAATTTGAGATTTCTACCTCATCATGAATTCCATGTCATCATTTTTAGGTTGTAACTTGTAAAGTGTCATCATAATAGCCAATATATGCCCATGTGTCATGCCACATAATCATGTGGAATGTAATGATGTATATTTAATGAAAAGGACAAAATGTAATTTGTGGAAGTCCAAGAGTCATATATGGAATATGAAAATTCACCTACTCATATATGGACAAGAGTTGTATAGAGGTCCAAAATTCATTTATAAGTTTAAGATTTCTTTTCAAGTCTAAAGGGCATATTAGAAATCCAACGGTCATGAGGATTGTCCTAGAGTCATGAGGATATGAAAGGTCATTCCTCTTGTTATAAAAGAAACCTCATAACAGAAGCAAGGAGCATTTTTTAGGCTTAATATTTGAAGGTCTAGTATTGGATTCTCTACTTGGTATAGGAGAGAAAACTATTCTTTGGAGAAGAAAGAAGTGACTAAAAGTTCCACTACAAGAACTAATGCCTCACTATTGTAATTGTGTACTTGTATCTTTCAACTTATAATTGAAGCTCGATGAGGAAACACATTTTCAGTCATGTATTATGAATGTCTTAGGACTATTCTTTAGATGTTTTCTATACATGTTTCGTTCATATGTACTAAGGGAATTGAACTATTTTGTTGGTTTGGGTACTTATCTTGTTGAAGGTGTGTTGTATGTGGTTTAATGATCGTTGTGTCTATGTGAAGTATTTCACTAGATAACTAATGAATCTTTCTTTGCCCGTGTGTCTCTTTTGGATTAATACCATTAATTCCTTCTAAAGCATCATTTTTGTCTCCCCCCTCGTGAAAGTCTCCTTTTATACATTACAAACAGTGTGTCACAATGTCAACTTACTTCCTTGTTCAAGGGTTATTTGTATAATCTCTTATGTTATTCATTGAAACGAAGGTGAACCTTATAGTTACGGTAGTCGGGACGATACCTTAGATGGGCCTCATACTCCTAATGGTGTGAGGCCTAATTGGGACTTCACATCAGGAAGACCCCTATATGTTGGAGGTATCCAGCGCCGTCAACAACAAATTATTCTCTCAGTAATTATTACATAACATAATTTTCACATAAAATAAATTACAAAATTAAGAATCAATGGATAGTAAATTTCACATTAAATTTATCAATAAAAATAAAAAATATATTTTTATTAATTAAATTGATGAAAATTTTCATACAACTATTTTAATATACAAATAGAAAAAATATTACCCATACTAGCACAACCACATTTATATTAATATAAATGTGGTTGATAAACGCCGATAGGCATATAATATAATAATTAATATTAATCTTAATCTTAATATTAATATCGATATTATATTAATAATAATAATAAAAGTTAAAATAACTTTAGAAATTAATAATAGCACATATAAGTAAATATTATAAAAAATAATTCAACACAATTTAGTAAAACTTAGGATGAAATGAAACAAAACATATTAATAAAAATTAGTAACCTTAATATATAACATTATTTATGATAGAAAAATATGATATAATAAACAATCAAATTAACAATGAAACATCACTAATAAAAATTAACAACCGAAATAGATATACGAAATCATAACATTAGCAAATGTGAAATGTTTCTAAAATAATGTTGGTAATTAAAAATATGAAATAATGTTAGTAATTAAGTATAATCATAGGAAAAACTAAATAAATTGAAGAGAACATATTTTTTTACATCAACAATATTGTTGTCAATCACTAACAAGCATTCACGATAGGTAAGAAAGGACGGTCCTGGCAATGTTGCTCACAATGCAACAAAGAAATGAGATGAAATTTTAAAAATTACAAGACCACTAACAACAATCCAAAGTTTAGTAATATTGAAAGAAATAATAATAACAATAACACCACATTTGACAACAAAATTGAACTCTCAACACTCGACCACAACACAATTATTTCATAGCAGCCTCTTCCAAAACACACCTAGAGCGGTGGAAAAAGCAACAACAATTCAAATCTACAAGATAATGATCACGATACTTCATACTTTCAAGAGAGCCCTTTCTCATCTTCCTCCCTAGTTATTTTTGGTACAAATGATATAAAGTTTGGACATCTGATTTCATTCCACTCAAAACATGAATATGCTCATCGACAAAATTAGGATGGAAGCCATGTCTTCTATAAAACCTTGTACGAATAAAAGTTACAAAACTAATAGTTTTTGTAATTGAATTAATCACTTTGATGTCATAATTACCATCAATGTTCTCCATATCTTTGAATCATTGAAAAAAAGATACAATTAAAATTAGTACATTCGAAGAAAACAAATTAACAGAAACAAAACTATACATTTATGATTTTGCTTGTTTTGTATTGAAACATAATTATAGAAGGATTCAAAAGAAGGACAAAGAAAAAAGAAAACAACTACAATTCAAGAAATCAAACAACAATTGCTCTAAAATAGTCTATTAACTTAAAAAATAATTCATAAACATTAAACTTTATTGGAGATAAATACCCCAAAAATGCTATTGACTTTAGTCGCTTCTCCTCTTTCTTTCTGAGTAAAACATATGCACTATCTTTCATTTTTTCATAACATTGAAAAGAAAAAGTTGGTGAAATCCACAAACCATCTATTGATTTCACTCTCAACATAGTTGTAAATGTTAGACCCTTCCTTTCTCTATCTCCAATATCTGTAGTGGCTCGTTGCAAAATCATCCCCTGTGATTTGTTTATTGACAATAGCCATGTCATTTTCAAAGGAATTTGCCTCATATTTCCCCTAAGAAAAGAAAAATAGGTACAAGAATTGGAAAATCCTTATCAAATGGAACACTACAATACTTTTCAAACATAACTGTAAGAAATTGTAGAAGTTGTAGCGGCTTTGAACTAGGCACAAAGAAAATATTTTCAATATATCCAAGTGCATCATTAACGAGACCAACTTCAACCCACAAATTACACATTAACATCACATGCTTTCCATGACATAGCAGTACTCCGTGCTCCAATATATCATCATAACTATCACTTATTTTTGTTCTCCTACTATTTTCTGCAACACATCTCGCAATAGGATAATTTAATGCTTTAACCATTTTTCGATTGTGAAAATTGTCGAGATTATTCGTCGCAAATAAGTGAATAGAAGAATCAAACAAAATCCTTTTCTTTCGATCCAAGCAAGTAAAAGGATGGGTCATAAGAAAATCCCAATCAACAAGAGAAGCCTCTACATTTCTAATATTGGTTAAAATATTGTGAAAAGATGTTTGTCTTGGATCATCTCCTTGTTGCCTATAAATTTTGTCCAGAGTGACTACAATGTTGAAGCTTTCCCAAAAAACATTCCTAGCTATTCTACCTACATACGATAGTTTATCCTTAATAGGAAGTAGCTGGGCAAGGTCACCCACAAGAATGATGAACCTACCAGCAAAGGGATAGTCCTTATTTTCATGAAAGGCTTCTAACAAACGAGAATCTATTTGTATGAATAGTCTTGGACCTATAAAGCTCATCTCATCAATAAATATATATCGAACATGTCTCATTTCTTCTTCGAACATTGCCAAAGCCTGCCCACATAGTAGCTTCATACCATTTAAGGAATTTTTAAAGCAAAATGTATTGTTTTCCCACATATGTTAAAAGAAGCAATACTAATTGGAGCAAGCACTAACAATGGATTTTTTTCATTCGTAGTTGCACTAAAAAGAGCATGATAAATACACCCAATGAGAAAGTACTTCCCTGTTCTAGTAGTACCTGGAATAATCATTTTCAAAACACCATCATTTTCACCATTAGCAAAGTGTCGAAAAATAATTTCAAAACAAGCTGGTTTTTTTTTTTATAGAGACAAAGGTGACAAATATGTGTCTTTGACGAACCCATAATTAAAAATACCTATAGACTACACATGTTTTAAAAAATTGACCCCTTCTTCTAAGAAATAATTTGACACCATCATTTCTTGCCAATTGTAATTGACATCAAACTCCCTTCTACCAAGATTCTCAAGGTCTGAAATATTTACATGACTTGGAGGAACTAACCGTGAAAAAGTTTGTTGTTATTCAATCGATTAGCATTTTCTTCATGTATAAGTGGCTTCACATCCTCCTCACCACCTTCATTTGGAAAAGGGCCTCGATCAACATGCCACGCATGATATCTTCGATTTCTCCAACTCTCAACAATACTTTCAGTAGACAACCCAATATCTGAACCAACATCACGAAATGGATTGTATAAAATCAACTCACTCCAACAAAACGTTGCAAACTATTCTGACCCGTCATCAAGAAGAACATAAAACTATGGCCAAACGTGAATGATAACATGCTTATCGCGTGGCCTCCATTTTTCCTGCCTACACTGCTCCTCAAAACTCCATGATCTTGTTGTTTCTATGAAGCATAAATGTTCCAAAAAAATAGGTTGAGTTTGATAAACCTAAATGAAATTTTTCCTGCACAAAACTTCATCAGAATGTGAGGAAAGCCTTTGGCACACTTTCCTCCAAACATTCAAGGAGAATAATTTCTTACTACAGAGAACAAGAGCCATCTTTAGCAAGAAATGGAATGTCTCTTGAGCTCCAATGTCACGCTCAACAATCGTCTCAGCAAGGAACCTTCTATACACAGATAATAGAAGATCCTCATACACACTCCTACCAACAAATTTGGTCAACATTTCATGATAAATTTCAGATCTTCTCTCTTCCTTTGAAGCATATTTTGCAATATAATTTAAAACATGATGTCAAGAAATAACTGGATGACAATCAACATTTTCTCGCCACATTATTAAAACATCAACATTGTGAACATTTAAATGGTCATCATTTCAAGTTGGTTCATACTTCTTTCTCCCTTTTTCATCTATCGACAATGTTGACTCTAGACGAACCTCCCATGCAACATGATAGCGACATGAAATAACAAACCCTTTTTTACGTAAAAAAGAATCAAAGTTGCATTTTGTGTGCCTTTACACATGATTAACTAAATGCTCATAATCTTCTCTGGCATTACAAGAAAAAAAGTGTTCAATGTTCAAAACACATGGATCATCATTTAAAGTTCAATGAATCATGACATTTCGATGATGTATGTCACGTAGAATCCATGATGTTACATATTTGTCAAAGTATTGCTTTGCTACACCAACAACAGTTACATTAGACCAATTCAATGTTTCTATATCTAGTGCTTGAGGAAACCACAAAAACCGTGGATATGGGTGGAACCTCTATGCTGTTGCTCGTAACTGAAAGGATTGAAAACATGCAGTTAAAATATAATAAGAAAACACGACAACATACATTTTCCTTCAAATTATTATAAAATTGTTGGAAAGGAAGAACAACAAACCTATACCAAAAGTCTCTAGCACCAAGATATCTCTCCAAGGCTATGCCATAGAAGATATTGAATATTTGGTGCATATCCATATCAACTATATGTAAGTACCAAATAAAATTTTGAATCTTTTTGGCTTGTTCACTTTGTCAATCAGAATCTCTGCTTGAAGGCATAACACTATGCAAATCAGACCACTTTGTGTCAGTCACACTCAATGTAAAAAACAAAGTAGGGAAACCCAATTGGTTGATCATATTAGTTAATTCAGAACAATAGTTTGTCCAATAATATCTTGTACCTCTAAGACAAGATCCAAAATACATTAATTTCTCAGCCAACTTATTATTTGGAAAATCATAAAGTTGTTGACACAACTCCTCAACAGTTGCAGGCACATTTTCATGAATATTTTTCTTAAAAAAATGAATTTATTCCCTAACTACGATGTTGTATAACCGTATTCAACAAGAAATATTGAAATCGAGGATGGTTTCCAATTCTCTGATCATAAAAACTCAATTGATGCAAACCATATTCATACATTTCAACATTGCAAATTCGAGGATGCAACCAATCAGCATCACCTATAGGGAATAAAGTGAGGGATGTCATATCTAGTAGTCCTTTAGTATTATATTCATTAATGGGATATGTACTAATATTTGGGCAATCTATTGGTTCAATAGACGTGTTGTTACCATTTTCAAAAAATCTTTTGATTCGATCAACTCCCCGAGATTCGTTAGGAAAGTGAGAAATAAAAGATGATGGGTAACTGTGCAAACAATTAGCCCCGTATGTTTCAATCTCTGCATCGATCCTAGGTATATCATCAACATGACTATCAACATATTGTGACCTACTAGAAACATCAGCAGGTCTTTCCAAAAGAGGGATCAACTGAATCCATGTCAATTTCGACATCCCTGTGGTACTTGTCTACTTCAATTTTATAATGCAACACATCCATCACACATTGTCTCTTCACATAGAATTCATAGTATTTAGATTGTACACCTCGCCTCCTTACAATAAAAAAATATAGTTCAACACATCGTGGAAGCTTCTTCACAATTGAAGAAATATCTTGTGGAAAACATATCGTGTGGCCATTTATATTGACCACCATGATCATGCGTTACTTGTAATATTGGATTTACCTGAACTATTGGCATCTCTTCAACTTGTGTCAAAACTATTAGAACCTGAGGCTACTCACCTAGATCCATGTTGTTAAAGTGAGAAAAGCGATGAGAACCTTTCTCAAATTTACATCTTTTACAAATTAGCCCCATGTGCAATCTAACAACTTGTATGCTCTTAGTGTATATGAGTCACCAATGATGAAATGTGCTCTTTTAATGTCAATTGAGAGGGTCCTAGATCAAATTGTTATAGTATAAAATAAATTTTCAAATAAAATTTGATCATTGGTCAATTCTAGGTCATTACTACTCCCTTCATACTCAAGGTCATAAAATGATGTCATGGTATTATCATCACTCCTTGTGATGGGTCACCAGAAGAGTGTCTTGGTCATCATTAAAGGTTATCATTTCATTTTCATGCACACTGTAAGGTTTCAAAGTTCTTTAATCATGGTCCTAGATACCTATTTGGTGTCATCATTAGGCCATATCATCAATGAGTCATATAAGAGCCATGTCATCACCATAGTCATCATCAACAGAGTTAGTAATTAGGGAAAAGGTGCTTTAAATGATTCCTAAGGTACATTTTACTCCTTATGAACATGTAACTTTGCATAATAAAGTGATAAAGTTGTTTTACATTCTCATATCATTCAATTTTTCAAAAAGACAAGTGATGTCACTTCATGACCGAAAGAAAAAAGTTAATTTCCAGCCTATAAGAATACCATCCAGGCATTCTAATTTCTCTTTTCACCTTCATTGATAACCTCTCTACAATCGAGATTCATCCCAGCCAACAGGGTATCGAAATTCCTCCTCAAAACACTTGCTTACCTCCTACGTTGCACTATTGGCTTTACGCTGTGCTTTTGAGTTTAGAGGGAAAGAAAGCATCAAATGGGTTCCTTTAAGAATTTATTAGGTTCTAGCATCTCCTTGGAAAGTAATTATACATTTCTCACCTTTCTTATGCATCATTCTTCTTAGAAAACTTGGTAAAAATCCCTCTCCTAGGGTTTCGTAGTGCTTTTGGTTTCTATGTGTTTTTGCTTCATTATAGTGGTAAAACACCTATATTGTATGCTCTATCACCCTCACCTAAACCTCACATACCTCCCCTAAACATTTCCCATACTCGTTCCCTTCATCCCCCTCATTTCCCTTACAAACCCTAGCCTACTCTGCGCTTTTGGAAAATTCCTAGACTAGGTTTATGTTTTGGACCTTTTCACAACTTTTCCTCACTCTTTTCAAGAAATCCTACCTCCCTACCCTCCCTAACATTTATCCATACCCCCTATAATTTTCCCACAAATTTACATAATCCGTAACCCCTCCATTCCCTTTCCTCAATACAACAATCCATTTTCCCTGATTTCCTAATCAGGCCCTAGACTTCTTAGCTAGGGTTTTCTCATGCATACTGAAACCATGGACATCGAGACAAAAATATAAAATAAACGAGTGAAAATTTCCATATATGAGCCAACTCATATCCAAGAAATCATGACATCATCTTTCATCAAGAAATCCTTTGAAGATGTGGCTGCCTAGGTTTTTGTGAAAGGATTCAAGAGGCAGGTTTCCATGCCAAATTCACAAGTCTCTTTTCCACAAATTTTACGAGGGATAAGGCCAACATAGCAGGGGTTTACCTCACCATATTAGTAGATGCCATAGTCTTAGACACAGGTATTTCTAACCATGGAGAAATCTAGTTGAAAGGGATGAATTTGGACATTGATAATTACAAAGTTTTCCTAAAGGCACACTACAAAGATGCTCTTACACACATCTTTCCCTTCATAAAATTTATTGACATGTATAATACTTGAATGAAGATGATCATGAAGTTATTTACATATGAAGAGAGGTTTTGAAGGATATATCAGTATCACATAAGGTTACTGATGCATTTCACAATGATTAAACCTTTAAACCTACCTCACTACTTATATAGAAGCCTTGTCAAGATGATAGAGAAGGTAGAAAGCAAAGGGAAAGATCACCATGCAAGTCTATTTCATCAGGGTTTGGTAAAAATCATTATTATTCATCAACTTTCACAAGTTAATGTATCATGGGAAACATTCAGCCAATCAGTTGCCTTTATGCCTATCATTAGTCCACCTACCAATTAAAGCACTCCATCAGCACCATCAAGGCCACGAGAGGTTGGATCATTCAGCAAGTTTTTAGTTAGAAAGATACCTAGGGAAAATATCTCACATACCTACAAGAAGGGGAAAATATTGATTTTTTCCCCTAGGATCGCTAAAGATGGGCCTACACCTAGACCTCTGACTAAATCACAAGCTAGAAGATTGCCTAAGGAAGCTACAGTTAAGCAAGTTCAAGGAGATATGGAGAAATCACCTAGGAATGAGATTGAGTGACCATTGCAGCAATATGAGGAGGAGATGCCTCATGAAAAAGAAATCATGGACCATGCAGAGAAGTCAAACGCAGATATTATCAAGGAAAAACAAGCTCAAATCCAAGCACTCAAAGATGATCTTGCCAATGAAAGCTACATGGTGGCCTTCTTGAAACAAGAAAACAAACTTTTGAAGGTGAGCTTTATGCATCATAGTACCTGACAAGGCCTTCCATCATCCAACAAAGCAAAGGACAAAGGTAAAACAATGATTGGTTTAGAAGAGCAGGTTGAAGAGAAGGAGCCATCTCCTTCATTAGCACAAAAAGACCCTGTTGACCCTATAGCTGCAAGAATTGGTAAGGGTAGGGAATATTTGCTTGAGAAGGTCAAGGAGCATGTTGACAATGTTGGACCTACCAACATGTAAGGGGATCTACCTGGTAAGAAGTCCCAATTAGACCTCAGACTGTTTGGTGTAGGAGTCCCAGTAGTGGGTTGTACGGTAATGTGTTGACCACGATTTCACACAAAGGCAAGTAAGATGTCTCTATTGGTAGAAAGGGTGTGACAACTACAGTAAGCCAAGGAAGGTGCATGAGAGGTTCTAACACACTGACGGTGAGGTGAGTGCACCCCTTGGAAACCTGTAATAGTATGCGGCTTGGAAGGGAACACACAAGTGAAGATGCATCACAAGCTGGAAATCAGGTTAGCGAGCAATCCAAAGTGATGGTTAAACCAACATCACATTTCAGAAAGATTCATACATACTTATATAGAATAGTCCATACATGCATGCGCAAGAAAACAAATACATATATCATTTCAAGAAAACCAGATAGCATAGATTACAATACAACATATGCATGAAACATGTTGGCTCTGTTAAATTAAGTGTAAGTTCCAATCATACAATACATCCATGTCCAACCACTAGTTCCAATAGTGGAATGTTACAGCCACAACTACCTGCTCCTCCAAAGAGATGTACTAGCTCTCCGTAGTGGAGAAGCCAAGGCTCGTTACAATAATTTCCAAGTTTCTCTAAGATACTCCGATCGAAGCTTGACTGACCAAAAGCATTTACAATGAGCTATGAGGTTCTATTTATAGAAAAGGGTGGGGTGATCCTTGGCATTCCCCTTTATGACAGTTCATCTATCCTCATGACTCTTAATCTACTCTATGACTATTACATCCAACTATTGACACTTGAAATTCCACTTGACACAATGTTACATTGCAATGCACATGTGCTCATGTGAGACAAAATGGCTTGAGAAAGCCATGCAAGACATCATTGACACTCAATTCGGTGTGGTGAGACCAACTCTTTGACATGCTTGTGATGGTGAAAGTGGTGAGTTGATGCCAAAATTGGTCATCCATCATGGTGTGCATGCACCCCATGGTGACATCTTGTTGAAGTGAACTCTTGCCTTCATTGCATCTAGGTGCATTGGTGTGGCTCCTTCATCCAACTCCTCTACTAGCATACACATGGTCTTCTTGGTGCAACTGAACCGGTAGCACATTGATGCATAGTGTCCACATTGATGTTCTAGTGTGTGCTGCTGGTCATGTGCATCAACTGTCAACTATGTGCTCAGCTCTAGTTGAACTTGCTTCTTATCTTCTCCTTAGTGAGTGTGCTAAATGGGTTGGATCGCATGTGTATGAACAATGACATGCGTGCTGCTGAACCACTTGCATGCAATGAACAACACTACTCACCATGTCTACTCTGTGCCAGCTGCTGGGATGGATCAATAAATTGTATGGGCACAGTTTCATCCATGAGTGCATGTTGGGCCCCCTCCTATTCCTGTTCCTACTGTAACTCATTTTCTTATCTGTGTAGCTCATGTTATTCCATGAGTTGCTGCTTCAGCACATGCAACTCCTTCATTGTTCCATTCTCTATATTCACATGATCACGTCGTCACCTCATAGCCTGAGGCTCCAAATTTTATTTCATCATCAATGGATCTTCTTGAGCTTGCAAATTTGTTCCACCTCCATGTTGTCAAAAACCTTCCTCTTGCATTCGTTGCATCTGGTATGCTATCTTCAGTTGATGTTCATGATGTTTTTCATTGTCATGCTACTGTCGTCATACCTTGATGTCCTTTTATACAAATAACATGATGTCTTCATGGGTAGGCAAGTTCATAGACACTTGATTGATTGCATCCCCAAGTGTGCTCTGAACGGTGTCTTCATCTTTGCTATCCTGGAAACCATTGTTCCTGTACTGCTGAGAGGCAGATGAAGACTTGTGATACCTAGAGCTATGGAAACACTCATGGAAAGCAATCTGTCAGTCAAAAAGCAAAATGAACTTGAGAATTGACTTGCAACATACTCGGGTGACTGATCATGAAGGTCACACAATTTCTGCTGGGAGGTCAGGAGACTGACTGCCAAGACTGCACAAGGGACAACCTGGGCTATTCGAAAGCTAACTGACTACTGGAACTCCACAATGAAAAGTTTGGTATGGCTGCTAACTGTTGGAATTTCACAATGCACATCTCAACTAGCAATGGTTGTAGGCTCAATGACTTCATTGCGCAATTTTCTGGGCCAACAGTCATTGTCCCTCAAAAATGTGCAAAATAGTCCTGGAGGATAGTGCCTAGGTATAAATGCACATTTCTAGAGAGGAAGACAAAGCCTTCCTTCCCAAAATTGCACAATGTTGTCTTAGTGAAGGCAAAGTCTGAGGTAAGGTTGGCCAGACTCGCCGACAGGAAACTGAAAGAAAATATGATAGTGAATGCATGGTGATGGTAAGTGAAAGCAGAAGTGATTGATAGTGCATGTGAACATTAAATGAATGTTTCCGTAAACAGATCAACATGCATACATTTCGGTGAAATGAGTCACCGAATCAATGACCATTTTCACAAAACAGTTTCATACTTGCAACAGTAGTGAGATGTTAATGAAAATGGAAATGGTGATAGTACAAGCTAGTATGTATCAAAACGAAAACAAACATTCACTGAAATTGAGCAAATTGTGTTCATACGAAGCAAACCACAAAAAGAGTCAGAAATGCAACATAAGACATGGAAAGTGAGCTTACTCAAAAACAATTGAGTTGAATGTGCCAACAACTCCTAGATGCGATGTGGGATGTCAGAGTTGCAAGGTTGATGTGAGGAATAAGATTTGCAGCATCTAGTTGATGAGTTTTGATCAAATCGAGCTTGTGATGCACATGCCACAAATCTAGGGAAAGCGACACTTGATGGGAGGTTTCTGAAATAATCCTTGCATGTAACCTCCAACTGCCAAACATAGATCCCTGAAACAAGGGATGCCTTTGCATGTTGTCTTGGGAGAAGCAACCCATGCATGCAAGTTTATTTTTCTCGGTCTCGAAGGGAACCGGTCAACTCAGTTACACATGCAAGAGCTTTCTCTACTACTAGGAGAGAATGTGCATTTATCATTGGGAGCTGGGTTGGTTGCTGAGAATATTTGTACAATTTCTGGGCAGAGCAGTTGACTACTACCCATATTTGCGTAAATTCTAGGCTGAGCAGCCCAACTAGGAAGGATTATGTAATTTTTTGAGTGAATCTTTCTGAGCACAGTTTCGCAATTTTGGGGCCTAGCAGGCTACCACTCAAGATTATTCAATTTTTGGAGGGAAGGTTATCTGCCCTCCAGATTTGCACAAATTATTGAAGGAGATTCTCAACCTAGTACTGGAACAAGTCTGGATGAACGACCTATGAGGGGAAAGCGCCAATGTTTTATCAACAGAGTATCCTTCTGTAAGAAAATCACTGGAGCTTGTGTACTTGATGAAGCAAGACATGCTGCTGCGAAAGCTTGGTAGTGAGGCTCCAAAATGAAGCTAAGGAAAAATTTTGGAGGGTGATTGTAGCTGCTACAACAGAGCACTTTGTGAATCTCCTAAGGAAGACAAATAGAGCGGTAAATCTTCAAAGACACATTGCTAGACATTACTACACCAGGAATTGGATTTCCAAAATCAGGGTTAGGAAAATGAAAAAGAAGCTAAGGAAAACCCTAATGAAGCTAAATAAGAGGGACAAATTTGATTTAATTCTTGATGCATCATTGATTGTCTAATCCTTCACTTAAAAAGAATAATAAAATTGTTGAAGCAAGTTTGCGAAATTTTGGAATTTCCGACAATTTGACAATTTCATGATGCATAGAAGTACAACAAGCTCAAGTTGTGCTTCTTCTCAGAGTCTCCAAATGAGAAAGTTTTGCATGTATGGATAGATATGGGTTAGTACATCTCAGGTATACACTTTGTTTGCCATGTCTTTTCATAGGTTGCAAGGAAAAGCTCAAAAACTACCTAAAAACATGTTTTTGCCACCTTTTTGGACCCCTCGCTACGCTTTTGGGAGTACTTTTGGGAGAATGAAGTTTAAGGTGACTTGGAGGTGAATTTTTGTTGGTTTAAAGGTTCTAAGATCTACTATACATCCATGGCTATCTACACCAAACCTAAAATCAGCTTGAAGATGCATAAAAATGATTCAAAATGGCTCCACAACAAGTATGCTACTCTTTTGCTACACTTTTGTGAAAGAGGCCTAATTTTGAATTTTTGAGTCGAAGTTAACTTTTGCTGATGAAATTTCACCTACAAGGTTACTTTATTATGTAATTTAATGTAATAATGATGGTTAATTATAATAATGCTTGTAAGAATGGTTAATTATTTAATGGTTTATAATGATGGTTAATTATTTAATGTAATGTAATAATTGGTTTCTAACCTCCCTAGTTTCAGCTATGGTTAGAGATTTTGAAGTAAACAGTTCCGATGATGATGGATTTGAACCCTGAGGGAGGGAAAGTAGTTTTTCATCTATATGTAGCTGGTTTCAAGTGAAATCAAGGGTTGAACATTTGAGAATGAGAGGCTTGGAGATAGGGTACACTTTGCAGGAATAATACCACCAGTTGTAGCTATTATCTTGGGATTCTTGTGGTATACTTTTGTGACAGTGTTTTTCATCTGTTTTATCATCAAATTGAATATATATTTCTCCTTATTACCACACCTATGGTTTCTTGTGATCATATCATAGGTGTTTAACATAATTCATAAGTCTTACGCTCTGTTCTGATGAGATTTTCATGTTATGTGTTCTTTCTTTTGATAAATGGATTCATAAGTTTATGCTCATTTTGATCCTTCCTTATTTCAACCCTATACCATAATGACAAATCTGATATGTCACTGATCATACCTACCATGCCCCATTATATCTCTACAACTGATCTTTAGAAACCCTCACCTAGTTCCTAGATCCATGACCCTACTCCAGCAAACCCTAAATTCAAACCCTATTGAGCTGAATATCTAGCCTAAGATCTATTTTCCATCCCAGTCATTTTATTGGTTGTGAGATTGGAGAGAGATCACTTTGTGATTTGGTAGGCTAGCTACAAAATACAATGTTGGTTTGATGTTACCTCGATCGATCTCCTTTCTCAGCCTTGGGACGTTAAGGAGTGCCAACATATATTAGGATAACATTCAATACATACATGGTACACATGAATAGAATAAAAACTATCAATCCTCGACTGAAACATTTTATGCACATCGAACATTTGTTTGCTAAAATTATATCGAACACTTTCATTTTCTGTACGAAACACCATCCTAGCTTGGCTATCATGTAAAACAACACATGGAATTGGAGCATTGGTTATATCATTTCTTTCCATAACAGAATGAGAAATCATTATTTTTTTATCATCCAAAACAACACGTGGAACTGGAGTATAGGTTATATCATTTCTTTCTATAAGAAAATGGGAAATAATTCTTCTACATTCATCACATCTGACCAAATTCTAGTTTGAACAAAGAAAATAATGTTTGTAGGAACAAATTATCTACAAAACAAATCAAATTTATACTAATATAACAAAAAAAATTACATTTTATTCATTATTTCATCGTCCATGTGCAAGTTGTTGAACTGATATTACTTGCATTGCTTGCAAATTGATTTTTCCACCACTATTCAGCTCAACCGAATTCTGTGAAAAAACATGAACAGAGACAGTCGTAAAAAATATAAACCTAACATTGACAACCACTAAACATTTGAAAATAAATATGCATTAAGCACATGCGCTCTATGAAGAGGAAAATTATTCTCACATTCTTTAGCATCAACAATATTCTTTGTATAGCTACATTGACAAATATTGGTTCCAACATTACCCAAATCATCAACCATTCTAGCAAGCATATTACTATCACCAAAAACATCATACACAATAACTTCTTCTTTGGAATCAGATTCCATATCTTCTATTATAACATCTCTTGCACCATTTCCATAGCCCCCAAGGTTCTCATCTCTATGAAGGGTCCCTATGTAAACACAATATTCAAAACATAGAACATCTAAGAAGATATACAAAAGAGGACCAAAATTTCAAGAGAATCAACAACAAAACAAACAAAACGCAAACAAAATGTTTTTCTATATACATACAAAATTTTCTTAACTTACAATTATTGGTATTGTACATTTCATCATTTCTTGAAGTTTGACAAGTCGGTCATTGACCCTCGCATTCAGGAAGAAATAAAGTTTTCACTGCTTCCAAAACTATCTATCAGTTACTAGTGATTTTGACACTGTTTTGAAAAACAATACGAGAAAAAAAAGAAGAGTAAAAATTTAAAATCTAGAAGAAAATAAAATGCAAAACAATAACAAATTGAACTCCCTACATTGTTCCAACAAACACACTACATAGAGATTCAAGAGTGGTACCTCTATTAACAATATCGTCGCTACCAATAAATGCCTGACACTCTTGACCAACACAGTGTTCGCAATTTTCAACCATTTCAGGAAATTCCTCATTCCTATAGTTGTCATCAACTCCAAAAACTGCATTCCTTTCATTGTTTTCATAGGAAATACCATTGTTGTTCATATGAAGTCTCTCTTTCGAAACAAAATATTCTGAAAAAAAAAAAGAGAAAAGTTAGTAAACCTTCAAAAAATATAAGTTCTTTTAGAAGATAAACATGCAATTAAAAGACATTCAAAACAAAATTTTCACCACTTTTTTCATACTTACGATTTATAGGTCTTCCTTCTTCATCATTCACTAAAGCTCTTTTCTTTCTTTGATACAAACCTCTTTCACATGCTTTCATGACTTCCTTATTTTGTTGATACCACTATCATTGGTATTCACTTAATCATTGTTGTATAGCAGCAGAGGGAGGTTTTTTTGCACCACTCTTGCTTCTTATTTCACTCAACGTCTCTATGATAAAGTTAAATTCAATTGATAAGTTGTTTCACAATTCTATTTCATGCTAATACATACTCTACAATCTTGAAATAACTAAAAACTAAGAAAAGTGCAGAGAAAAAATATTTGAGAAATTATGTTTCCCATGACAAACTTGGAACACATACGAAAATGTTTTCCTTACACATAATCGATAGAACAACAAGTTGAGGAAATAAAAAAAAAAAAAAATACAAGCCACATTTGAAATTTTCCATTTGTATGTTGTCAATAAAACTTTAAAATCTGAATTACAACCATTTAAAAAAAATCAAAACATACAAAAGGTTGTTTGCATTATCAAGAAACAAACACGTTGAAGCCTCAAACACTAAATCAATACATCTATGCATACTGCATGTATGTCAAGTATACAATCTCCATTTTGAATAACAAAAAACATGTTTCCATTTTCAATGACATCATCAAAATCACCCACCATTTGTAGATAGAACCATGAGGCTATGTCCTTAATGTAACTTCAAAATATGAATTACAATGATGTTCAAAAAGATATTTAAAAACATTAAACATAGATATGGTGTTCAATAATAAAAAAAAAATAGCATCTTTAGGCATCAAATACAAATTGAATACATCCACAGGTAGTGGAGGTATGACAAGAATAGAATATGCTTTAGGACTCAATGAAAAAACATTTCCATCTTCAATAACAACATCAAATTCTTCAATTGTTTCTAGATAGAAGCATGATTCTTCCAGCACAGAAAATCCATCAAGAATTGATGTCTTGCATATTCCACTCAATAAATCATACAACATTAACTGAACTACAGACCAATCGAGCATAAGGAATTTTTCTCCAACTATGTGAAAATGTATGTAACCTGAACAGTTATTATTTATATCCAAATAGACAGATTGAAGCAACGACCATCTATGTCCGCATTCATCTTCAAAATATTCCAAACTTTTCTCTTTCGACAGTCGACCAAATTCAAAATTCTCTACCCTTTCAAGTGACCAAATAGACGTGCCACCATTATTAACAACACAAACAAGTTGATTCTTATATAACCCAATGACATACATTGTATGTAAACAATAGGAATAAACAAATAACCACAATTATTTCTATTCAATTCCAACCAGTAGATGGTGTAACCATAAGTAGGGTAATCTTCATAATATTTCTCTAGATATACCAAATAAACTTTTCTTCAATGAAGATAGCCTCCTTTTGGTGGAGTTACACCACCATCTGAAAGCTCCATCCTCTTCCAAACATTGTCAACGCTAATGCAAATGAGAAAATGTGAGTCCTCGTTTTCACAAACATGTTTCAAAAACACCCATTCATAATTTCCTAGACTACATTTTTGAAATAAAGAGAAGAATCCTCGATCTAAAACACTAAGCACTCCAACATTTCTAAATGTCTTCGTAAAAGTGTTGACAATGAAATAGTTTTTTGTATGCAAATAACTTGCAGGAATGATGAAGAGAATCATTGATCCCAATGTACATTCAATTATGTATGCAAAATGAATGAAAGGAAACACCATAGTCAAAAATCAACCACCGTTGTTAAGGTACGATGCTAGAAAGCAATCATTTCCAAAATGAGTTGACAAAGAAATAAATACTAACTCTTTCTCACAACATCGATGAAAAGCCACAAGAAAAAGTAAGCTTTCAAAAATAAGACACCATTGTCTACAAACCAACTTAAATTTCATCAACACCGACATAAAAATATTGAAAAGATAAAAATAATAAAAGCAACAACCTTTACTGGCAACAGAGGAAAAATTGAGCTTCTCTTTCATTGGCTTCCTTTGTCGGTGTTGATGAAATTTAAGTTGGTTTGTAGACAATGGTGTCTTATTTTTAAAATAAATTGAACATAAAATAAAACAAAACAAAATGTCTAAATGAGATATACAACTAAATTAATTTATTTCTAAAAATAACTATAAACTAAAAGTAAGAACAATTGAAATTGCATTTGCATCTCATTTTTTATTAAGTTATTACATAAATTTAAAGTCTCAATCATCGATGACATGAGAAAATTGATTTACCTACTACTATGATTATTACTACTATTATTTTAATTATTGTTTATAATACTTTTATTTTTATTTTTAAGCACTAATTGTAATCCCAAAGTATAATTTGAAAGATCAATAATAAAATTATTCAAATTTCTTTTGAAAAAGTGAATTAATGAGTTGACCTATTTTAAACTTATCATATGACAAGTTAGTGTTCTTATCACGGTGCAAGATCAACTTTCATATTTCCAATTCACTTCACACACTAATTTTACATCATGTCAAGCTTCTTCCAATTATTTTGTAATTTTTCTAATTATTTTAATTATTGATAAATATGCAATGTTAACTTTTCATTAGTTTTAATCATTTATGGATTTGTAATGTTAATTTTTCTAATGATTATTTTTTTAACATATTTATATACTTTGTTTTTTATTTGGCACTCTTCATATTATAATTTGAGCTTTTTGTCCAAAGATGTTTGAAGTGTTCACCAACAATATTAGGTTTATTTGAAATTGTGTCTTTTGGTAATGTATATATTCATCTTCAACAAAAAAAAATATATTTCACTATTTTATTTTCAATTCCACACTATTTTATTTTAATTTTACTAGTAGAAAAACAAATTATAAAGTTCAACATATTGAAAAAAAAACAAATCATAAAACCAAACATATTAAATCAATTGTAGTTTTTAAAATATATTTCACTATTTTATTTTCGATTGTACACTATTTTATTTTACTATTACTAGTACAAAAAAACAAATTATAAAATTCAACATATTAAAAACAAAACGAATCATAAAACCTAACATATTAAATCAATTGCATTTTTTTTAATTATGCCATAAGGCATTCCCCTTTGAAATCTATTGCCCCAATTGCCGCCTTGTATCGATTTAAACCATCTGAAATGTTAGATGATTAAAGTTTTGTACACTATCAGATTAATACCTAGAAGTTAATTGGTAGTTGAGACAAAATAGAGGGACATTGTATACAACCAGCCCTAACAGTTACAGGAAAAACTATGTAACTCCCATCGTCCCTCAAGCACAAATCAATAACGACAGAGAGTGGCTCTTTCTCACTTTCATTGCCTTGATATGAAATTTTCGAGGCTATGTATATAGGTTGCTAAAGCTGGTATGTCCAAAGTTAACCCCTTTCAACTTCGAGTTTCCACAGAATTCAAATATCTACATAAACGGAGGGCACTTGCTACAGGTGTTGTACTATGTCATTGTCTCGGTTTACCATTACACACAACCTCAGTGCCTTATGGAAGGCTCTAACCTCCATTAAGTTTGGACGCATTCAATTCCTCACTAAGTTGCCCTAGTGAGCGCTGAACAAGAGGCCCATGAAATTTGTAAAGAAATTGCCTTTGTATCTTCTTTTTACTGTGGGGAATCTACAAGTTTTGAGATCTCTTAAGAAACTCTTGGCAGTTCTTGTGAAAATTGAAGAAGAAGAGAGGGTAACAGTCTATCTCTCCCATTCTGTGCAAACTCCATTTTCACTCTTACCCTTACCATGAGGGCTCTACAACTATATCTGTGTAGGGTCTTATTATACGGCCTCTTCTATTGGTAGCTCCTATTCATTAAGGAAATCATCCTCATGCTGATGATCGGCTTGCAGATAGGTAACTCCCTCGATACACCATCCATAGTAGGGTATCCTGTCAGGGCGGTTCGGTGCAACACCAACGCAACACTAAAAATGCTCTCATTGTAACCCTTGCTAAGCCCTAAAAACACATGCACATCATAGAATTTCACAGATTAGTAACAAACTATTATATTACTTTTTATTTTTATTGTGTAACTAGAATTTGCTGGGATTTTGTTTTTATATTTTTGTTTCAAATTGGATTTTTTATATTTTGCCGAGTGATGGAACCGTCACTTCCCTGATAGCCACTTATATTGTTGTTAGAGGAGATAAAAGGAAGATGGAAAAAATTCAAATGCCCAACACTTACCGCCATTGCCCCCATCACTGCTAATTTAATCTATTACAAAAAAAAAATCATTTCTTTCTATGTGCTACATCTGATGCCTATTTTAATAAATGTTTGAGGGACTTTGGATTGGACACATCCATGGATTATCTGCACAAACAATTGTATTGTTCATAATAACATTTTGTATGAATTGGCAGGAGCAAGTAAATTGCTTCAGTTTGCATCCCCTCTAAAAATTGAACAAATTTTGAAATAATGTCAGAATCTATATGACAAAAAATACACAAACCACTGAGATACAACATAGCTTGCATGAACAATAAGAAACAGGAGTATAGAATATCTTTAAAATGAATACAAATTTTCCATACATTGGATTGAGATTGTCTTTGAGAATGAATGCTTGATACAGTTGGCTTGTGACTAGGTAAAAAAGGCAAAAGAAAGAGTTTATGCATCAGCATTGCTAATGGTTACTGATAATAGCATAAAGGCATGTGATTTTTAGGTAGCATTTTTTTTCATTTTAAAAGCATTCTGCTTCCCAGGTTTAAAGGCTAGTTAATCCAATACTATTGAGGCTAAGAATGAGCATAGTGCACTACTTGGATTAAGAATAGAAATATGGTCCTTGATAAACACTATAATGAGGAAAGAAAACCATTAAAACAATTTGACATGAACAACTTTTATTATAATTTTGAATGCAAATTGAGTGTTACAATGGCATAGACTAAACATATTGTTTACTTCCATATTTCTTTCAATGCTTTATTAGAGTTAGCCAATACTCGAATTTCAGGAATATGGTTTTCTCTTACCATTTTTTTCATTAATGGGTTTTTGTAATAGGAGAGAGAAGAACCTGTCAAGGCTATAATAAAGAGAATTATTACAAATATAAGAATTTGGAGCATCAAAATATGAAATATCTAACATCTTGAGATGTGGAAACTGTGTTTGATCAACCAGGATGAATAATTAAGTCTTTCGCCTTAATGGGTGAATTCAATTTTCAAATTCCCATAACATACAGATGGAATTTTTGGCTACCCTAACATGAGCTAAAATATGCCTTTCCTGCTTCACATCTGTAATAGAAGGCAGCTCTGAGTGTTTTATTCAACCAGGTATTACATGGGAGATTTCCTTATAGTGTTTTTTGTACATCATTTTTGATGGAAGAAAAACCATTTTGTTAAAAAGTAAAAATATTTTGGACACTAGCATCATGCAAATATGAGTAAAAATTCCTTCTGTGGGTGGAGAAGGAGAAGAATTACTTGATTCCATCCTATATCTATATACCCTTGTTATTCATAGTCCTTTAAAAATAATTCTTTGAGTTTTTTCAATGGAAACATAGTACAAATATAATGTCATTGGATTTCTTCAATGAAAATAGAAACATTTTCAAGTAAAATTTAAGCTTTCCAATGAAAACATAAATGATGTTTGGTGGAAGTGGTCTCAACAACTAGCACGGAAATTTTGGTAACAACAAAATCGATATTTAAAAGCTTAAAATGCTCAAACAAGCAATCACTTGATAACACACACTATGGAAAGTAAAATATTCTTTTCACAAAGTTTTGACTGTTCAAAGACATAGTTTGCTTAAAGATTTGAATGATTTGAAAATCAACAGGACACCTTTGGGTTAGTAGAGCTAAGGAAACCCTGATTGTTGCTAGGAGTAAATGAAGCCACGAAAATTGTCTTGGAAACCTAGACCTCCATAGTATAACATAGGAATTTAACAATAAAAGGGGATTTATGTTGGAGCTGAACTTAATTTAATTGGGAATAGAATATTTGAAAATTTTGTAGATAGGGGTGAAGTTACTTGTTTAGCCTCACCCATATCCACTAGATTTGAAAATGTTCACAAATTCTACCCATGCCTAATCCCTGATCTTTGTCATCTTTGAGAAGGCCATACCTTTTATATAAAGGTTCATTAAGAACAATAATGAGAAGCATCTTGAAAACATGTAACATTCATAACTTGCATGGGATATCCTTAGTCATGTCATCTGTCATCAACTTTGTTTCAGTAGTTATACAATTATTGTTCTCGATCCTACCAATTATTGTTATGTTCGAGAGAATCCTTTTACCTTCTCATGATTCCTAAGGTTGTTGATATAATCTAACAATGACTTTGCATAGTGTGTAATTTAATTGATTTCATTTGTATAGGCTGCTGAAGTTTAGAGATTGGATTACCTGTACATGAAAAGCAAGGATTTTGTTTTTATATTTTTGTTTCAAATTGGATTTATATTTTACTGAGTGATGACATCGTTGCTTCTATGGTTGTTAGAGGAGATAGGAGGAAGATGGAAAAAATCAAAATGCCCAACACTTATCACTATTGTCCCCATCCCTGTTAATTTAATCTATTACAGGAAATTTCACATTTCTCTGTGTGTGCTACATTTGATGCCCATTTTTGTAAATGTTTCAGGGACTTTGGATTGGACTTCTCCGTGGATTATTGATGAGCTGCATCATTGGGTAATTATATGGGCCTTAATTCACCTCCCAGCTTAAGCAAACCAACTTTTGTCACAACTTCTTACATGTTTTTTATTATATTTTGTTTATGAGATGAGTTAGAGTTGGATATTATGCATAGTGGACTAATATGCATTGAATGTGGGATTGAAGGAGAAAATCAAGGAATTTTTGCAAATGCTAAGGTTAAAACTCCAATGGGACAAGGGAGAGGGATTGTAGGAGGCAAATACTCCTCATTTATTTATCCCCCATTCGGATATTCCTCCATCCATCACACCAGCTCGGAGTGCAAGCAACCAATCCATGAGGATTAGAAGGCAGCCGAGCAAGTGAGAGACAAAGAGCTAGTTTATCTCGAGTTTGAGAGCTAAGCCTCACTAACTTTAGGGACTTCGTTGGGGACTTTAGTTGTATAAGTAGAGAGGCCTAGAGCCTCATTAGGATGGGGATTTTGTTGTAAAACTCTAATCTATTTTTGAGCTCTAGACTTCTAAAAGTTTTACTGATGTAATTTTATGTTTTGGTAATAAGAATGAGTTTTGTTTTGAGCTAGCACTGAGTTAACTCAGAGGGTTGAAGCTCTTAGATTAGGACCCAACCCTAGAATCCAAGGCTCCTCTTTCTTGTATATGTATGTTTAGTATAGTTTCATAGCTTCATTGTTAATTTGCTTTTAGATGCATTTCCATTGCAAGTAGTGTAGATTGGATTGGTTGTTTATTAGTTTTCTTCCATTTATGCCTTACTTTAGTAGCAGGTTAGAAGGCATAAAAGGAGCACCACAAGGTTGTTAACAGGTGTCTCGACCTCACTTCCTCCTTCTAGGATCATGACTTGAGGAAGGGACCCTTATGCAGCCCCAAAAACACAGATTTATATTTCTCTTATAAGCTTTGGAGTTGTTGTCTTTAAATTAGTGTTTGGTCAGTTTTGCAAAGTAGGACTCCATTGTCATATTTTCCATATTCATTTTTTCAGTAGATCTCATCCATGCTTTCATTCCTTTCAGCAACTTTCCTGATGCATAATGTAGGCAGTTAGTTCATTAATTCTGCTTTCCTAGTTTATGAGAATGTTTCTTGGTTACAAAACTTTTTGGAAAATATACATGTTTTATGTAGAGAAGGTTCTTCAGGAGGAGACAAAGAATTCATATCCAAAAACCACCCTCCACTCCATCCACCATAGTCATCCCTTGTTTTCACCATCACCTTCACTAGTTTTCGTCATTTTCCGTAGAAATTTTTCCATGGTCATTGAGCGAATCCAAACATCTCATATATTTGTTGTTGACATATGAATGATCCTAAAACTTCTCCCACTCCATTCCACCCATCAAGCACCTTTCTTAAGCCTTCCATCACCTCCAACACCTCACATTTTGCTCTCGGCTGTATCTTGTAGGTTTACAGGTAATCCTGTAGGTTTCTAGTACACCCTATAGGTTTTCTTGAAATGGCCTGTTTTGAGGCCTAATTGAAGGAGAACCTCTAGGAAGTCACCGAAATCCTCCCAAGCATCTCCCACACTAGCCAACCATCTTCTAACCCTTCCAACCATCCTCAAACATCCTTAATTCACCTGTCACATCACTAGAAGAAATTAGTTTGCATACTCGCTTTTGCATGAAAAGACAAAAAGACAAAAACAGATTATTTCAGTCTCTTTACTTGCACATTAGTGATGTTTGATGCTTCTTACTTCCACAATTAGATAGTAGCATTTGGTTCATGTAATTTCTCTCTCTCTATGGGGACACTAAGATGTAATTTAGGCTAAGAATGAGCACAATGCACTACTTGGATTAAGAATAGAAATATAGTCTCGAATAAACACTGTAATGAGGAAAGCAAACAATTAAAACAATTTGACATGCACAACGTTTCTTATAATTCTGAACGTAGATTTAGTGTTACAACGACATAGACTAAACATATTATTTTCTTCCAGATTTCCATCAATGCTTTATTAGAGTTAGCCAATACCAAAATTTAAGGAATATGTTTTTCTCTTACCATTTCTTTTCTTTAATGGGTTTTTGTAATAGGAGAGAGAAAAACCTGTGAAGGCTATAATAAAGAGAATTATTACAAATCTAAGAATTTGGAGCATTGAAATATGAAATATCTAACATCTTGAGCTCTGGCAATTGTGTTTGATCAATCAGGATGAATAATTAAGTCTTTTGCCTTGATTGGTGAACTCAATTTTCAAACTCCCATAACATACAGATGGAATTTTTGGCTGCTATAACATCTACTAAAATATTCCTTGCCTGCTTCACATATGTAAGAGAAGGCAAGTATAATCATTTTATTCAATTGGATATTACATGGGATATTTCCTTATAGTGCTTTCTGTGCATCATTGTTGATGGAAGCAAAACCATTTTGTTAAATAGTAAAAATATTTTGGACACTGGCATCATGCAAATATGAATTCCTTTTGTGGGTGGAGAAGGATAAGAATTACTTGATTCCCTCCTATATCTATATACCCTTGTTACTCACAATCCTTTAAAAATAAATTTTTGAGTTTTTCAATGGAAACATAGTACAAATATAATGTCAATGGATTTTTTCAATGGAAATAGAAACCTTTTCAAGCACAATGTCAGATTTTACAATGAAAGTCTCAACAACTAGCATGGCAATTTTGGTAGCAGCAAAATCCATATTTAAAAGCTTAAAATGCTCAAACAAACAATCACTTGATAACACATACTATAGAAAGTAAAATATTCTTTTGACAAAGTTTTGATTGTTCAAAGACATAGTTTGCATAAAGATTTGAATGGCTTGAAAATCGGCAAAACACATTTAGGTTAGCAGAGCTAAGGAAGCTCTGATTGTTGATAGGAATAAATGCAGACATGAAAATTTTCTTGGAGAATTTGGTTGGATACATCTCCATCACATAAGACAATAGGAATCCTGCCATACATTTTATGCAAAGAAGTCCATTCCCTTCAAAAGTCATAAGAAAATCAAGAATGAGAGCACGATGAAGCTCAGTGTTCTCCAAAACTTAATTAATGTATAACAAAAGGTTTCAACTATAATTAAAATCACATGAACCAGGTCTAAAAGGTCTTATCTAAGGTAATCTATCCCAAATCTTCTAAGTGGTAAGTATAAACCCTTTTGGCCCATGTCAATCCCCTGACCTGACCCTAAAGGGTTGCTTATTCCCATCTAGTAACACCTCAGTGTAACCAGAGAACAAAAATGCTACTTGAATTTTCGTTCTGATATAGTGAAACCTAGACCTCCACAGTATAACATAGGAATTTAACAGTAAAAGGGGATCTATGTTGGAGTTGAACTTAATTTAATTTGGAATTTCAAGAATATTTCAAAATTTGATAGATAGGATTGAAGTTACTTGTTTAGACTCACCCATATACACCAAATTTGAGAATGTTCCCAAATTCTACCCATGGCTAATCCCTGATCTTTGCCATCTCTAAGAAGGCCATAACTTTTATATAAAGGCTCATTAAGAATAATAATGAAAAACATTCATAACTTGAATGGTACATCAATAGTCATGCTATCTATCATCAGCTTTGATCTAGTAGCTATACAATTATTGTTCTCGACCCTACAAATTATTGTTAAGTTTTAGAGAATCCATTTACCTTTTCATCATTCTCAAGGTTGTTGATATAATCTAGCAGTGGCTTTGCATAGTGTGTAATTCAATTGACTTCATTTGTAAGGGTTGCCCTATTTATGCCATTGGATGTGAGATCCAAAGAAGTCACTTTGTGGCCCTTCTGCTTAAGCAGGGTAATAATTTTATACCAACACCATGATCCATGCCCAAGTCCATAAATCAACACAATGTGCTCTTGGCTTCCTTCGTCTTGCTGACCAATTTCACCAAAAACAAATTCTAAGATTATCTCATCATGAAACTCGAGTTCTTGAGATCGGAAATGAGAAAATGAAAAAAGAAAAAGAGATTGTTGAAGTTTAGAGATTGGATTACCTGTACATGAAAATCAAGGAGAAGAATGACACCAAAGGCACCAACAATCCTACTCCATTGTAGCACCATCCTAACTGTAAAGCAGAAAACAAACTCCAGTGGCTAACTCCTCTCTCAAAATCTCTGAGAATTAGATGGGTATCTTCTACAAGGGAGTATAGGTTCTTAAATATAATTGGTAAAGGAGAGAAGGGGCCAAGAGAACTGTACACAAAATATCTCAAACCGAGTAGGAACACGTGAATAGTCAAAGTCAATATTGTAGAAAATCATTGGAGGATGTGAGAGCTTAGAAAAACTTCCCTCTAGGAGACCTGTCATCTATCTATGTGGTTGGATTATATGTTAGACGATTGCAAAGTGTTCAGTAATTTGATCAGACTAAGGTAGTTGAATGAAGTAAGCATTTGGAGCCTAATTCCTGAAGCTAATCAAATAATTTAAGGTTGAACAGTGATGTCCTAAGGAAACACCCACTAGGGTGCAAACGATGGGTTTATTTTGAATCATGTTAAGGACATTTGGAAGGTAGATTTGTGAGAATGCTTGGCACATTTTTAAGGTTAAAGTGTTGCCATAATTCTGAGATTAAGTCCAGAGAGTTGTTGCAAACAACTACAAAGATTTGAACTTACAAATCTGAGTCAACTTTTATGAGTTGGCAATGTCTATACTTTCAACTATCCATTGAAATGAGTGAATTCTATATGCAAAGTTTAAGTTTATCCAAGACAAACACTCTAGCACCAATCTGCATCCTTTCTTGAGGCTATTGTGAAAGATTTGTTCTACAAAACTACATCATACTTACATAATATGCACATCTTTTGATCATGATGTGAATTTATATTTTGTTTAATAAGAACTTCAGAGAACCTGAATTATATTGGTTATGAAACATATTAATCCAACATTTTTGCTAAGTTTTGCAATAACAACTGTACAACATCTATTGTTGATTACCATAGAAGTTGCCGATTTGCAGAAGCACAAATGAAGCTTCTATCAAATGGCTTAAAGGAAGCAATATTAATTCAATAGTTAATAAAAAATATAGTCTTCGGCACCGTAAATCAATTTTAATTTATATAGCTTTAGAATTTCATTTCTACTACATCTCTGTCTTATTTAGATTTTCGTCGTGATTATTCTTCAATTTATGCCTTATGGCATTTCCTTTGCAACATCTGGTGCAAATGCTAGTTTAAGATAATAACAACTTTCTACCCAAATGAACTGTAATCCAATTTCATATTTTCGCTCACATCATAGAAATCAATTAATAGTATAAAAAAGGTCTTTAATTCATGGTCTTTCCCGTTATTTCACCATTGGTTACCACTCTATGGTTTTTCCCAAACTCCAAAAATTATGTGAATTTATTTTATGTATCATAGTTTTTGTTTGACTTTACCCTTGTGACATTATCTCACGATATTATATTCATATGTGGAATTATCTTCATAAATTAAATATTTTGAAATCTTATTTAAAAAAATTAGTTGTGAAATATAAATAAATAATGATTATAAATATATTTATGTTATAAAAAGATTGAGAGGATTTAGAGATTCATGAAATATTATGTTTTTTTATTTTCTCATTTTTTTTTATGGCAAGTGGGAGAACTTAATCTATATCACACATTAATTTGATAAATTTTCATAAATCAGATTTTTTAAAATCTTTATTTTGAAAAAATAGTTGTTGGAAATATAAATAAATAATAATGAATTATAAAATATATTTTTATATAGTTTGTGAAATTATAATAGATAATAATGATTATAAAAATATATTTCTATTATAAAAATATTGAGAGGATTTAGAAATTCGTGAAATATTGTGTTTTTTTATTTTTCTCATTTTTTTATCGCCATTGGGAGACCTTAACTATATAACCCATTATTTGATAAATTTTCATTGTCACGTATATTTATCCATACGTATTTTTAACAGATACTATAACTTTATATTATAACAATTTGGTATAACATTTGATGTGCCT
This sequence comes from Pinus taeda, assembly GCA_000404065.3. Lineage (NCBI taxonomy): Eukaryota > Viridiplantae > Streptophyta > Pinopsida > Pinales > Pinaceae > Pinus > Pinus taeda. The sequence goes on along the minus strand of APFE030464549.1, from coordinate 31,429 downwards.
CGAGGGCGCTGCCAACACATATACAGGTACCATCATAAATGTTAATTAAATGTTATCGCATTTCAAGGTAGGGTTGGATGGGTGTCGAGATGGCTACCCTAACGGGACACTTGTAAACATCTCCAATGTTGATTTAATTTAGTGTTGGATTCGACGGTCTTAGGTTGTCTCAAACGATTTAGGTAACCACCCACCCATTTACCAGAAAATCCGTCCTCCCTGCCAGTGAGATGCCTCTACAACCCATGACATGAGATGCCTCTACAACCCATGACGTCTTTCGACCAGGCGTACCAGGTAACTCTTGATTTTTCACTGGTAGTGCTACTTCTCCCTACTGTAAGAGGTTTCAGATTGTTTAAGGTATTTTTCGAAGGTGGTTAAGGCTAACCTCTTAGCTTCTTCGTAGATAATCTAAATCTCGAAGCGTTCATGGAGAATCTCGTTCTAGAATTCAGTTATGCACCTACACAATTATGCACCGACACAATGCCTAGAATAGGTTAACCCACTTCCATGTTGCTTTGTTGCTATCAATTTTATGGGTTCCGGGTCAATTTTTCTGAGCCTTTCTTGGGTTTGTTGGCAGGTCTCCAATTGCAACCTTCGGCATGAACATGTAACCCAAGGTCTCTATATTTCTCTAATTTGGATACTTATTGGAAACTGATTGTCCTTAGTCTAATCCAGCTTGGATTCTAGTGTAGGTTAAGATACCCAGCTTCTTCATCATTGAATTTTGGTTGTTTTGGCTAATGTGGAGCGTTAACAAAACTAAATGGCTGACCCAGCTCCTCTTTACTTCTAGGTTTTTCCTATTTGTTATGTTCCTGGATTTTACTTATTCGCCCTGAGAGTTTTAGTAGATAGTCAAGGAAAACTAAGATCTACCAATTTGTCTAGTGATATATAAATTTATGCATACAAGGCCTGTCTATAGGAATTAGTTAATTTAAACCATGATCTATATTTTAATCATGTTACTACTCTCTGTTGCAAGAGGGTTTAGAGTGATTAAGGTATTTTTTGAGGATGGTTGAGGTTAACCTCTCGGCTTCTTCGCAAGTAATCTAAATATGGAAGCCTTCATGGAGAATCACATTTTAGAATTCAGTTCTTCACCAACACAATGATTGGAACAAGTTAAACCACTTCGAGGTTGCTTTGCTGTTGTCGATTTCATGGGTTTTGTGTCAATTGTTCTGAGCCTTTCTTAGTTTTGTTGGTAGGTCTTGAATTGTGACCTTCGACATGAATAGTTAACCTCGGGTATCTATATTTCTCTAATTTTGATACTTATTGGAAGCTAATTGTCCTCAGTCTAATCCTGCTTAGCTTCTGGTGTAGGTTAAGATACCCATCTTGCTCATCATTATATTTTGGTTGTAGTTTTGGCTAAGTGGAGGGTTAACATAATTAAATGGCTGACCCCAAGCTCCTCTCTGCTTCTAGGTTTCTCCTATTCACTATGTTTCTTAGTTTTACTTATTCACCCTTAGAATTTTTGCAGATAGTCAAGGAATAGTTGAGAGTTGTCGATTGTCATATACAAATTTACGCATACAAGGCATGTCTGTAGGAATTAGATAATTTGAACCATGCCCTGTATTTTAATCCTGATTCAGAATCATCCATTGAGGGGATTTACCGATGTATTTTGTATATTCTCCTTTGTTTTCAGGATCCTTGCATACTGAGAAGGCCTCTAAACAATTTTGCATACTAGATTTAATAACTCTGTAGTTCTAATTTATATTTGCATTCATTTTTTTCGTTCATTATTCATTTAGAGAAGATATTACTTCTCAGGTTGATTACGAGATAGTCTATAAAATTATTTATGTTTTCAATGGGATTTAATGAATTAAAAACATGAGCTTTACTGTTTCTGTAATGCGAGATATCATAGTCATGACAATTTTTTAATTTATTGTCTACTCTACACAATTTGTTTATTCTCTGAAATATTACAAATTTATTTATAGTTTAATGGATTTATGTCTCTATTGTTGAAATTGTAATTTCAACTGCGCGAAGAGTTGAACCGGCCAGCATTTAATATGCTCAAAACAGCTCCCGAAAATCATAAACGCCTGGTAAATTTCTCAGAACCGCTTTTAGGTGAAGTGGTTTCCGTACATAGGCGCTCCGAGAAGGTTCAAGGGTTGACGCGTGGATGAGGCGTGACATCACCCTCTGACAACTTCTCAGAAGGTAAATGTCGGTAAGAAGTGTTCATCCGATGTCTCCTCCTTCGTCCGATTTGCTCTAGCGTCTAGCGTTCTCCACCGTTCTATTGCATTCAAAGCTGCATACGAACCTGCAACATGACATTGCCTGAAAATGTGGTTGACCGCGGGTAAAGTAATTTAATGGATTAATTGTGTTCGTAAAATAGTAGGTGAGATGTGTCGGTTTTAATTTTGTTTATATGCATGAACGTATGGTGAATTTAAAGACACGTATGGTCATTTTGTATATCATTTTATTATATGATGTACGCAATGTAATATCATAAAAAAAGGGGAGCTAGTGTATTATTGCGAGAGTAGTTTTTGTAGTGAGTTGACTTTGGTATATGTAAGTGAAATGGAATGAAACTTAGTGTGTGCGTGTGAAGAACAAATTTATACCAGAGTCTTTTGCTAGTGTGAATTCACAGCAGTGCATAAATTATGAGTTGACCAATTTTTGTAAGACATGGTGAAACGTAGCACCGTAGAGTTTTTTTTGGTATAGTATGTGAAATGAATGGCACAACAGTGCGTAGAAGAAGTAGGGGAATTTTTTTTTTAAGAGATTAACTTTGTTTGTGTGGATCGCACAGCAGTGTGAAGATGAAGGAAAGATTAGAACAAAGCATGTAATATTTTGTGTGTTGAAGTTTTTTTTGTAATAAGCAGGCACATAATGTTTTTGGAGCACCATATGTAAAAATTGTTTTTTACAGCAGTATATGTAAAATGTTTTTACAGCAGTAAAGGTAAATGAGATTTTTACACATAGCAGTGTAAAATCTCAGAAGGAGATAGAGTAATTTCTTTTGAAATGTTTTGGTGAATCCCTCTCAGCAAAGAGGATGAATATGTATGAGTGAATTTGTTTTAATGAAAAGAAAATCTTTTATGGTGGTGCAATACTCTCTTCTGAGTAATTTTTTTTAAAAAGCCTTCCTCTGCACAAAAGATCCTGGAGTAAAGAAAACAGATCATTTCCTCTGTGTGTTTTATTTTTGTGTTTTTGGGATTTTACCAGAAAAATCCCCAACAGTGGTATTAGAGGAGGCTTAGGCTCTTTGAAGGTGACAAAGAAGCTGAAGGGAGGAGTCTTTTGTTGCAGCAATAGATCTTCTCCAGCAGAGTGAAGACAGTCAAAAAGATCCAGGTATTTCTCAGCTAGTTCTTTGTGTTGCTCTTGAAGAAATAGTTAGTTATTTTAAAAAAAAACTCAGTCAAGTATTTTGAAGCACAGTTAAGAATGGCAAGGTTAAAGAAGAAAGTCTCCAATCCTCCTAAAAATGTGTCTCCCTCTTCTATTAAAATAGAAGACAATCTATTTGAAAACATTCTATTTGAGGCTCCAAGGTGCAATGGGAACTTTGATATATGGGAAATAAAAATGAGGACTTTCTTAAAGTCTCAAGGGATTGAAATCTGGGAATCAGTGATTAATGATAGCAAAATGGATGGAGAATCCAAGGAGTACAATGCAAAAGAAGCAAAGACAATCTTGGATGGGCTGCCTGATTCTGTAAAGAAGAATCTAGGAAAATATTCATCAGCAAAGGATATATGGGACAGACTTCATGACCTGCACTCAAAGAGAGACCGACCATGACCATGACTCAAGAAGAAAATTATGAACCCATCATAGAAGCTGAAAATGAGAAGGTTGACCTCATCAAGCTTCAAGTGCAAGAAAGGGATGAAGAGCTTGCCAAGCTTAAGAAGGAACTTGATGAAAGCAGAAGGAAGTATCATGAAGAAGTCATATCCATGACAAATCAGTTAAATAAAGCAAAGAAGCAGGAAGATGCCTTGTCAAGTCAACTTGAACAAAGGCACAAGAGAGTGAACAAACTTGTAAAAGAGATTGGACAGTACAAGGTAGAGGTCTCCTCTCTTAAGTCTGAACTACAAGAAGCCAGGAAGCAAGCATAAGAAGCTGAGAAGAAAGTTGAGAGCAGTCAAACAAAGAATGAAGAAATCTCCAAAATGAAGTTAGATATCATCTCCCTTAAAATAGTAGCAGCTGAAGCTACTCGTAGCAAGGAAGAAACTGAGGAACAACTTGCAAAGAAGAATACTGAGTGTGAAAGATTGGAAGAAGAGATTGTCCTCCTCATGAAAAAGGTTGAAGGGATGAACAAAATCATGAAAAGCTCTCAAGCCTTGGACGACATGCTCAACTATCACAGATCTCCATTTGATAAATCAGGACTTGGGTACGTAGGTGAACCATCAAATAAGATTGAAAATGCTTTAAGCAAAAGAGATGTGAAGAATCCAAAAAGAAAGTATGATGCTCCTATTTCCAACAAAGGTAAGGAGAAAGATCAAGGCTACAATAGAAGAAATCCTACTCCAAGTAGAAAACCATCTCCAAGAAGAAATGTTGATGATGTCAAAGAGGCAAGAGGGAACGGTTATCATCAAAGAATCTCAAAGCAGAAAGGCTTCAGAAGTACGTCAAGGAAACCTCCATCTCCCAGGTACCAAAGTTCATTTTTTGGTTATTGTTATTCTTGTTCAAACTTTGGTCATATGGCAAAAGACTGTAGAGCAATTCATAGAGATAGATGTTATGGTTTCCGACAACTTTCAAGGAACAATTTTACAAGAAGAAATCATGAAATCTTGTTCATGAACAATGTAGAATGCTTCAAGTGTCATAGCATTGGGCATATGGCACATGATTGTAACTTAACATGGGCTCTTACACAAGCTAGACCCATGCAAAAGAAGAAAGTTACACAAGTATGGAGAAGGAAAGAAATACAGTCTGAAAGTCCCTTGAGGTCTCCAGTGGATCTAAGTTTCTTTTGAGAAAACTTTGCTAAAAGAAGACAAAGCATACAGTTAAGGGGAGTATGGATAGCGACGACAACATAGTCAAATGGGAATCCGCAATCGTGCAACAGGAAAACAGCTCAAGAAAAACCAACGTTTCAAAGAAACATTAAATGAAGTTAAATGGCATTGGTAAATGGTTGGTGAAGATTTAATTTTAATGTTTGGTATTTGGTCACGGGAGTGTGGCTCAAAATAAAAAAAATGTCATACATTTTTTTATGTATTGTGACCAATGCAGCTGCTTAAAAAAAAATGTTTTTCCCTTGAATAAAAAAATGGAGTGCGCAGCCATGCATGAATTTTTTTTGTTGAGAGTGTTTATTTTATGCACAGTGGTGCAGAGGTGAAGCAGCTTTGAGCATGTGGAAGCAAAAGCCATGAAGGTATGTGTTTGTAATGGCTGTCAAGTGAAGATATGAAGTGTAATGCAAAAAGAAGTGGAACACATATGTGTTGTATATGTTTTTTGTTATGCGTTGACTTCTGTAACCCTGTGGTGAAATGCACAACTGGTGCAAATGGGATTCGTATGAGAGGATCGCACAGTAGTGTGAAAACAATTTTTTATGAATTATATGCATTGTAATGCAAAGCAAGGAGATCCGCACATCAGTGCGAAGGCAGAACAAAAGGCAAGAGATGAAAAATGAAATGGTTCGCAGCATCGAATAAAAACCCAGGAGAGCACAACAATGTGATAGGAAGAAAGACTTGTGGCAGCAAATCAGTAAACCAAAGTAATAATTTCTCAGCTTACAGCACTAAATGCAAAAGTTTTTAACACAACAATGTGTTGAGAAGAAAAAGAATTCGGAGCAGCTTGCAAATGGAGTATAAGTTTTTCACAACAGCGTGAATGGGAATGGACAGTAGCATGGTAATTTCTGGAGCTTATGCATTGAAATACATAGTAGTTCTTATGCAATGTAAAGAATGGATGTGTAAGGTTTTGTTAAGAAAAAAAACGCACCAGTGTGATGTTTGGTCGTTTACTGGTGGGAAAGGAAAGGAATGTGCAGCAACGCAAATCTCATAATTTTTGTTGGTGAAGATATGCCAATAATGTGAAGCAAGTAAAGAACGTAGTAGCCTGAGGAGAGTAAATGAAACCAAAAGACTTTTACAGCAGTAAAAGTAAATTTTATTTTTCACACAGCAGTGAAAAAGAGTTAAGTAAATTTGTTTTGTTGAGAGTTTGAAATGTTGTGCAAATGCAATCAGATTGTGTAAGAAAATTTTTATTTTACATCAGTGAACGTAAAAGAAAAATTTAACACAGCAGTGAATGAGGATTTTACACAGCAGTGTAAAATTATTTGTAAAAGAAGAAGAGTAATATTTTTGCTGTTTTGGAACTGCATCTAAAGCAGAGTCTGGTTGTAATCCCTCTATGAGAGAAAGTGAAGTTTTGGTGGATCCCTCTGTTAAAGTGGAAGGTGCCTTTAAGCACAGTGTTCGGTGAATCCCTCTGTTAAGAGGAAGATTTGTTGTCTTTGGAGAATCCCTCTGTGAAGAGGAAGATGTATTTTTAACATAGACAGGTGAATCCCTCTAGTTTAGAGGAAGATGTTTTTCAGCATAGACAGTGGTGAATCCCTCTGTTAAGAGGAAGACTCTTTTGTAACAACAGCATGTCAAGGAGTTGAGAAAGTCTCTGGGTATGAATGCCCAACAGTTGAAATTAAAGGGGAGTGTTGAAATTGTAATTTCAACTGCGCAAAGAGTTGAACCGGCCAGCATTTAATATGCTCGAAACAGCTCCTGAAAACCATAAACCCCTGGTAAATTTCTCGAAACCGCTTTTAAGTGAAGTGGTTTCCGTACATAGGCGCTCCGAGAAGGTTCAAGGGTTGACGCGTGGATGAGGCATGACATCACCCTCTGACAACTTCTAGGAAGGTAAATGTCGGTAAGAAGTGTTCGTCTGATGTCTCCTCCTTCGTCCGATCTGCTCCAGCTTTCTCCACCGTTTGATTGCATTCAAAGCTGCATACGAACCTGAAACATGACATTGCGTAAAAATGTGGTTGACCGCCGGTAAAGTAATTTAATGGATTAATTGTGTTCATAAAATAGTAGGTGAGATGTGTCGGTTTTAATTTTGTTTATATGCACGAAAGTATGGCGAATTTAAAGATAGGTATGGTCATTTTGTATATCATTTTATTATATGATGTACGCAATGTAATATCATAAAAAAATGGGAGCTAGTGTATTGTTGCGAGAGTAGTTTTTGTAGTGAGTTGACTTTGGTATATGTAAGTGAAATGGAATGAAACTTAGTGTTTGCTTGTGAAGAACAAATTTTTACCAGAGTCTTTTGCTAGTGTGAATGCATAGCAGTGCATAAATTATGAGTTGACCAATTTTTGTAAGAGATGGTGAAACGCAGCAGCGTAGAGTTTTTTTGGTATAGTATGTGAAATGAATGGCACAGCAGTGCGTAGAAGAAGTAGGGGAATTTTTTTTTGAAGAGATTAACTTTGTTTGTGTGGATCGCACAGCAGTGTGAAGATGAAGGAAAGATTAGAACAAAGCATGTAATATTTTGTGTGTTGAAGTTTTTTTTGTAATAAGCAGGCACATAATGTTTTTGGAGCACCATATGTAAAAATTGTTTTTTACAGCAGTATATGTAAAATGTTTTTACAGCAGTCAAGGTAAATGAGATTTTTACACACAACAGTGCAAAATCTCAGAAGGAGACAGAGTAATTTCTTTTGAAATGTTTTGGTGAATCCCTCTCAGCAAAGAGGATGAATATGTATCAGTGAATTTGTTTTAATGAACAGAAAATCTTTTATAGAGGATGAATATGTATCAGTGAATTTGTTTTAATGAACAGAAAATCTTTTATGGTGGTGCAATACTCTGTTCTGAGTAAATTTTTTTAAAAAGCCTTTGTGCGCAAAAGATCCTGGAGTAAAGAAAACAGAGCATTGCCTCTGTGTGTTTTATTTTTGTGTTTTTGGGATTTTACCAGAAAAATCCCCAACATCTATTTTACATTAATGTCAATGGAAAGATTGTACCTTAATTAACAATGTATAATGAATCCTTCAATTTTACAGTTTCTACACTCGATTTAATTATGAGCAACAAACACTTGAATTTTCTTAGTCTAAACATTTCCTCGTCGGGTTGAAGGATGGGTTCCTCTCAGGAAATTCTTCTTAATCCATGAAGAATATCCACATATTGGGTACTAGACTCTCTAATTTTGGGTTCTTACCCAGAAATAACTAACCATGCACTCCGATTAACTAATTGATGTCTTCCAATCAAAAGCTTAATATTCCAGCGGTAATCCTACTTTATCTTAACGAACAGTAAAAGAAGTTACACGAAGAACCATAACTTTTCGTGCAAGAGTGTATTAAATGAAATTTTTATAAATCACATATCTTTTAAGAAAGACATTGGCATTATTAGTTACTTATCTATTTCTGATATTTTAACAGTTAGGACTACTCTATCTGGGCCTGCTCTCCTGCCAACCGATGAGACCAACAATTACATCCAAGTTTCTCCTGCCAACCGATGAGACCAACAATTACATCCAAGTTTCCCCTGGAGCTCTTAGACTTCCACAGTTATTTCCAGTCTTTCTGAATCAATTATTCAGATATCAAAACCACCCGGTCCAATCTGAATACCCAAACCTTGTCTGCCAATGGAGTAGCTCCGCTAGCTCCAATTAGTTGAAGAGTTATCCAACTGAGGTAGTTTCCTTGCTAACCGGATTTCTAAGGTACATACCTATTATCTTTTCCTATTAACATGCACAGTAGGCACACTTAATGGTCACACTAGTTGTTTTGATATTAACAGCCACACTAGTTGTTTTCATATTAACAACTCTTGCACTAAATAGCTAGATTAACATGCCAATTCATAGTTTGAATAGAAAATTTTGTTCAATCTTCTTACTTGTTTGAAGACAGAGCACAGAAAACCATTGTATTATACATTTGCAAATGTAGTATTCGTCTCCAATGACAAGCTTAATAATCACTCCCCACCCACGTTGTAGTATTCATCTACAATTGTAGTATTTGTCTCCAACGCCAAGCTTAATAAGTACACCCCACCCACACAATTCGCAATTTTATGCTAGACCCTAACTCAAACAATGAAGAACAAAACAACCCAAGCTCCAATAAAATATCAAACTCCACAAGCATGCAATTGGTCTCAACATCCATCCAATTGATCTCAACGTCCATGATGATGGCAACTATTTTCCAATCCACACCCACCCCACGCATTTTAGCACCCACTTCTAGAAATAATAACCAGTAAAGACGAAGAGAAGTAGTCATTAACCTTAACTATTTTTTTTTTTAACGTTTACCATATTCAATTACCTTTAATAATTTAGTTGTAACATACATTAACAACATAAACATACATGGTGGTTTTCCTTGTCTCCATAAACTAAGTTTGTTTATTTGACTTTCGCCATCCACTTCATGGAAGCCAAATATACTAACACACTAAAATTTAACTTTAACTTTAACATGTTCTTTTCACAACAATTATAACTTTAACTTTAACGTGCTTAACCACAATTATATTGATATTAACTTTTTCCTATATTAATGAACTAACTTTCGAAACATGAAATATTAACTTTTTCCTATATTAATGAAATAACTTTCGAAACATGTTAAACGCAGGTGCCAACACTTTCACACTAAATCTTGTCATGCCCTTGGATGTGGATTAAACACTCCGATGCAAAATATGCTGGGAATATTCACTCTCCAGCAAATCCGTCCTTTGATTATCAATACAAAACAAAAATCAACCTACCTCTTCCAAAAAAAATACATATATATACCTATCGACGAATTAATAATATAGACAACAATTAACATCTACCACAATTTATTTAACATAAACATAATTTTCAAATAAAATAAATTAATATAACGCAATTGCCATCAACTAATAATAAACTTTAAATTAAATTTACTAATAAATAAAAAAAATAAAAGTATTGATAATTTTTTTAACCCATAATTTTAATATATAAATAAAAAATATCACCCAAATTTATGATTTAGACCATAATTAACATCTAACGCATTTAATTAATTCTTATTAATAAGACCAGAGCTTTCAAGTTAATTTTATATAAGTGATATATGTTACATTGAATGAATTTAATATGAAACCTCTTCATCCTCTATGGATTGTGTATAAATTTTCTAAATAAAATACATGGCGCAATCAAGAATCAATTTAGTGAAGTTCACCATAAATTCCAATAGTCTAAAATATTTATTCATGTTTAGTTTGAAGAGTTGCTCTATGGATTGTGTGTAATTTTCTATATAAAATATATGGCACAATCAACAATCAATTTAGTGAAGTTCACCATAAATTCCAATAGTCTGAAATATTTCTTTATGTTTAGTTTGAAGGGTTGGTGGAAAAAAAGTCCATTTCCAATTTCGAAACTCTGACCCATTCCACTAATTTTAGAATTTCGAAACAGAACCAATTGTAAATTTGATAGCTTAAACAATTCTGTTAATTTTAATAAATATTTTTATTAAAATTAATAATATGGAATTGGCGATTAAACAAAATATTAAACATGGAATTTGATTTTCAAAATCCATCCGTAATCTACAACTCATTGTAAAAATTGCACTACGTTCATAAGTTGATCTATAAATTCAATGCAAACCCCTGAAGAAAAGAAAATACATTACAATCTATTCATAATATTTGCTGGAAAAATATTTATATATGTATATATATAGGATAATAAATATATAAATATTTTTCAAATCATTAATATATATGTAAATATTTTAAAATCAAAATGGTTTAAATATTTTTAGAATCAAAATGGTTTAAGAACCAGGTTGCATTGCAAAATTTATTTATTCCCAATAAAAGAAGATTTCAGAAGAATAACATAAAAGTTTTCTTGACATCACTTTAATAATATATTTCTGACATCATTTTGACAATATATTTATGCTATACTTTTATGATATATCTATTTATATCTATTTATGATCTATTTATAAACATTGTAAGTGATATACTTGGATTAGACATTATTTAATAAATAGCTAGTGTTCTGGACGTATCTAATGATGGTTTCTTAGAGTCCAGTTTCTTAGAATCCACGTACGTAGATATTTGGTAAACTCAAATAAACGTGTGGGGAATATTTACTAATGTGGCTGATAAGCTCTGGTTGGTGGTTAAAATGTCTTTATTAATAGTGTTTAGGGAGAAAAATTGATAGCAATTTCCAATTAGACCTGCGTTTATTAGTCCCTGCCTGGGACTATAGCGATCGGTAGATCGTTGAATTCATATTAATTTAGGTTGACTAATCGCTTTACTAAAATTTAACCAAAGTTTTTGGGTGGCTATATCGTTTCACAGAAACTTTAACCAAACTTTTCAGATGGACCTCTTATTGGCGACGTCACTAGCCTCGAGGCAACATTACAGTGACTAAAGTTATTTTATGCGAAGTTTTTTTTAATCCAAAGAAAACAAAGTTTTCAATCCATAACATATCCAAGGTCCAAGGTTTTTCCCTCCTCCTATTTAGAGCCAAATTTCCTTATCCAAAGTTTTTTGTTGCCCCTTCTATATCCAAAGTTTTTGGTTGCCCTTTTGTATTCATTATAGGATTATTTTCTTTAAAACTTAGGATAACCAACAATGAATCGAGTTTAAAAAATTTACGAACTTAACGTGACATTTGTTTTGTATATACAGAGTTACGCTGTCGCCTGTTTTGTAGCCTCAAAACCTGCCTCGCCACCTACAACGTCAACACCTGCCTCCTCCACATGTCGTCACTTCCCTTCACAGGGTAGTTTTCCTCTACAGCTGAGACGCCCAGGGTCATAACCAAATCTTCCAAGTGATGAGCGCAACATCCTAACCCGCTTTATTCCTCTGCATCTGGAGAACTACGACCTAAGAGAGCTAAGAACATGAATCCTCCTGGAATTATTTCTTCTGCCCTCACTCCTACAAAATCCACCAAGTCTCGTCTAAATTATTTCTTCTGCCCGTGCTCCTAAGGAATCCGCAAAGTCTCGTCTGAATTGGTTGAGATAGGCATTGCCCACCACATCGCTAGATATGTAGATATGTCCGCCATTCCAGGCTAGAAATTTTTTTCCCTCAACGCTAGCAGGAACCGAAAATTTAAAGAGATTAAATCTTCAAAATTGGATTTCACGGCAGGAAATCAAATGAATATACGTAGTATAGTCTGCTTCACTTACTTGTGAAAGCCAATGCAGGCTGATGGAGGAATGGCAGAAATGGAGGGTTTTCCGTCGGAAAAGTCTTCAGTAATGTGATCCCCTCATAACTGTTGTGGGGTAAGAGCTAATCGCGGAAGCCTTATTCTCATCGATCGTTGCTGCTCTTTTTTCATCCCCGGGGTTCATATCGCCTGCTAGGCATGGAGGCAATGTGCGGAACAATGTATTGAAATCAATGGACTGAAAATCGCAGAGGTAAACATGGAATTTTGGGACATCCAGGGACTTTGTAGGTGCCTAAGGTGCAATTCAAAATCTTTTATCAGCCAGAGCCATAGAGTAATTGGTCAGCCTGTCCCACAAGATCATTGTCCCAGAGGTGTGAGATATAGCAAAATTTATTTTCTACTAACCATTTGTGATTTGATGGATGATGCAAAAGTTTTGATGGATGCTACCCCTTGACGCTACCCATGCCCATAGCAGGGAGAACGCTGGTGCTGGGAAATGGGGTCGTTTATCAGTTTGCTCAAGTTAAGTAGGGCGAGGGAGAATGGTCACGCTTGGAAATGGGGTCATTTGTCAGTTTGCTCAAGGGGAGAACGGTCACGTGGGGAACGGTCACGAGGACTGCATGTAGGGTAGGTGTTATGGCGGTGGGGGCAGTGGTGGCCATACTTGAAGTTGGTTTATTTTTTGCTAGGTGCAGAGGTCTGTCTTATGATATTGGAAGTGCTATTGATATTGCAATAAATAGAATTTAGATATGTTACTGGGTTTGAGGAGCTCTCTTTGTCTTTTGCCATTGCTCCTCCTAATATATTCTTTAGAATTATGATACTTCTTTGTTAATCAAAATCATGATTTTGCCATTATTTTCTTAGTTGTCATTTTTTATGAAGAACTCTGTTTCCTTCTACTTTAGCACATACTAGAGTTGCGACTAGTTTGGTTTTGTTATCTACATTTTAGAGAATTATGCAAAACAGATACCACACAACAGAGTGTCTTTACCATTTGACATTTGCGGCATATTCTTGATGCAGGACAATCATATTTCTGTTATAGGTGATGCGCTTCTCTGTTTTGTGTAGGGTGACAGGGTTTCCTTGTAAGTTAAATCAGTAATCGTATCTTGGGATCGGTGTTCATCCATGTTAATAAGTGCATGTCATAGAGCTGATGGACCTTTGGTTCTTTGCAATAATAGTCTAGAAGTGCAAATGTCGATGTCTCAGCCTCCATTGATTTCCGGCTAATAAGCATGAACATCTGAATAAATCCTTGGGTCAGTTTCCCAGGTTATGGCTGGCACTGTTTGCACTTCGAATGTGTTTAATAATAGCATTTCTTTCTTCTCTTTTATTTGTAGCTTGGGTTCGACTCTCTCTTTTTTACACGGATCGACTACCAGGACAGAGCAAACCGAATAAATCAGAAGACCTTGGAGGTTGTATGGCAGGGTTCCAAGACATTTGGCCCCTCTGCTCAGGTAACCACATAGTCTTGTAAATGTGTCGTACACTCTTGAAGGTTTCTTGGAGATGTCAAGAATACTATGTTCTTTACATGGTATTCTGATCACTAATTCTTTTAATTGCAGATATTTACTGATGCATTTCCTGTTCACTATAATCCTCCGGATCGTTTTCGATATGAAAATTTTTATGGGGATGATAATTCTCCTCCAATTCAGGTAAGTTTTCGGTGGGTAAATTGCAGAATGGAATATGCACACTAATTCCAGTGATCTCTTTATTTAAGTCATGTTCGCGCGTAATTTACTGCAGGATGATGCTCTGCTTTTTGAAAACAATGTTAAACAACGTGTTGATGATTTTGTCGAAGCAACAATAACTCAGGTAATTGGTGTTGCTTTTGATAGCAATGCAATAGATGCTAGGATGATCATGCCTAGACCAATTCTATAGTTCATTCACTTCACCTTTTACATCTAGAATAAACTGTTGAAAATTCAATTTTCCATCTCAGAGAAGTATGAATAACTACTTTAACGCATTCTTATAAATTTTTTTGTTTTACTTCATTGATTGGATATCGTGACTTTGCCTGATTGTGTGCAGGCTAATGTTACCCGTACAAATCATATTATGTGGACAATGGGAAATGACTTTGAATATCTATATGCAGATTCTTGGTTCAGCCAAATGGACAAGTTAATCCACTATGTGAATATGGTCATAGTTGCATTTGCTCTTGGTTATTCATCATATAAATCTCTTTTTGACATTGTAGCTATTCAGTATTTGATCTTCTTTTCCCAGTTTTGCTTTATAGATATTTCTCCAAAATCATTTATTACTTTAGCTGTAGGGAAAATATTTCAAGGTTGTTAAGACGTCGTTCAACGAAAAAGATAAAGTTTGACCAAAAAATTATGACGCAGCAACATCTCAATGAAGCAATAGCCAAATTATATTCTTTTCATGCAACACACTGTTTAGCTGTTAAGGGCTCCGTCCCTGCCATCTACATTAATAAAGATACCAATAGACAATACACGTTAATGAAAACCAATAATCCTTAGCCAAAACTTCATTTCTGGAGGCTCTTAAGTGTGGTCATTGCTAGCTAGGCGATGAGAGAAAGCTTAAAACATTATAGGTGATATGATCTCAGTTAGAGCAATGCAAGGATACCAAACAAGGAGACAAGTATGCAAGCATGAGAGAAGAGATTCCTGGAACTGTAAACAAGTGTGGTCATTGCTAGTTAGGCGATGAGAGCAAGCCTAAAACATTATAGGTGATATGATCTCAGTTACAACAATGCAAGGATACCAAACAAGGAGACAAGTATGCAAGCATGAGAGAAGAGATTGCTGGAACTGTAAACAACTTGTATAGTGATTTGTATTGGATATATATTGGCTTGCAAAATTGCAAGAGAATATTATGTTTGACCAAGTATGATAGATTATAATAAAGTAGGTGAGTGATCAATTTGTACAAAGTCACCCAAAAAGAGAAAAGATGAAATACAAAGTGTACTAATGTACAAATTTGATCATAAGTTTTATAAATTACTCCAAGCAGAGATGAAATTGTCCTCAATTTCTGTACATTACAAATGATTGATTGATTTTATTTCATTTTGTTTGTTATCTGAAAGGCAATTGAGAAGCGCATTTCAGTTTATTCTCAAGTACCAATAGAAAATTGACAACTTATGCAGGTTCTACGGTATGCAGTTAAATTTTAATGTAACCATTTTTGTCTCATTGCAGATTGTATTTCTGTTAGTTATATACAGCTCATCTTTGCAATCCGTTTTATTATTATATAGTTCCATAACCGGATATCTAAGTGATAGTACATGAACACACGTATGAGGAAGGTGAATTTTATAAATCTCATCATGATTATTTCTCGGATGAGGTATGACCTTATGAGTTAGCCAATGTCCCGGTAGCCTTTGTTTTGAAGTTTTGGATTACTTATAGATGTTCAAACTAATATTTCTTTCCAACTGTACTCTAGAAATTTATTTTATGCTGAGAACACATATTTGGTTGTTCAGTTCAACTTGAAACGAAGCCAAAGAGTTGCAACAATGCTGATGTATCTAAGTAATGATATAGAAGGGGGAGAAACACATTTTCCCTTTGTAAGTGTGATCTTCATCCAGAAATCGTGAATTCAAATTTACGTTGACAAGGCTAATTCCTAGTCTTTTTTAATTTCTTATAATTGTGAGATTCAATTTTAGAGTTCATATTCTTAGGCTTGAATTTGAAATGTCTATATCCCATTTTCAGATTGAGGCAGTTTCTCTGTATGCATAATGATTTGCCAACATTAGCTGCGTTTTGCAATAAAATTTTCTCAAGTTCATTTTTTTTAAAACAAAAACAGTTCAACCAGAAGCCCCCTGTTGCTACCAGTAGAGAGCTTACCGATTTGGGAACTGCAGTAAATTATCATTCCAGAGAGAAGAGAGTGAGTATCAAACTTGGGTCAATGTGCTTTGAACACTTCATTACATACCACTAGTCCACTGTCCAGCTGACAATTTTTTTACCGGTAATTACTGATCACATATCTGTTTTTTTCTCTGTTCAGTGTTTTCTGAAATTTTTTTGGTGGTTTATGAATCTTAATTTTTTATTTTTTTTTAAATCGAAAACACGATCTTTAAGATTTTACTTGAGGTCTATTCTATTTATTCTGAAGGCAATCCATTGCAAGACAAGAATTTCGTCTCATGTTAGCACCTGAAGATTATATATTCTGAAGGCAATATCCATTTCTAGACTGGAATTTTATCTCATCTCAGCATCTGAACAATTTTCCATAGGCTTTTCCTCGCTCATTTTGGACCATGTAGATTGTTACTTAAAAAAAATTCCGTAGATCAAAGTATTCTGTGATGATTCATTTCAATTTTAGAATCAACGATTCATTATATCTTATGAACAGAATGCTCTTGAAATTGTCCAGCTACAAAAAAAATTGAAATTCTCACTGCAAAATAATGGCTGGCTTTATAATGGGATAAAGAAAATAATTATCCTATTGGGAAGGACAACATATAGGGACATTCCAGTAATTTCATGATAATGTAGGCTGTAAACTTGATACTGTATCTGGCTCCAAATACAGAATTTGTGTGAATGTTAAATTCTCAAAGCAATGCATACTCTAGGTCATTGCTTATCTCGTCTTAAGTGCCTATTTTTTAAGTATGGCAGGCATTGAATAGAATATGTTTATCAGAAATAGTGTCTCTCCCTGCCCATTATTCAGACCACTAATAGAGATAGAAACATAATTATGATAATATCCTTTTCTTTACCCTTTCAATCAATTTAAATAATGCACTTACGGGTTGATATGACCATATGTCCAACACTGTACCTCTACCTATACTTAGACATGGTTATACAATTATTGCTGGAGTCATTGGGCAGTGATATGTTTCACAATAAACCAATCTCTATGCATACCTTGAGAAACAGAACATGTTCTCTTTTGCATAAAAGAGGCCAAGTGAAAGAGCAACAATTTATGAGAAAGCTACAATAGCAACAATTTATGAGAAAGCTACAACAGCAAATGGAGGAGGAGGTAAAGCCCAAAATTGGTGCCCCTTACAACTGATGAACCACAGGCAAGTTTTAAATTTATGCAAGCTAGTTTATGTATCATGGTGATGATAGTTTGGAATGACTGAATTCCTATTTCAAAAGTTCAAAATGCCATCCAAAGTCTCTTATTTGAATTATATTATAAAACAACTGATGAACCACTGGCAAGTTTTAAATTTATGCAAGCCAGTTTATCATGGTGATGATAATTTGGAATGACTGAATTCCTATTTCAAAAGTTCAAAATGCCATCCAAAGTCTCTTATTTGAATTATATTATAAAACAACTGATGAACCACTGGCAAGTTTTAAATTTATGCAAGCCAGTTTATGATGGTGATGATAATTTGGAATGACTGAATTCCTATTTCAAAAGTTCAAAATGCCATCCAAAGTCTCTTATTTGAATTATATTATAAAGTGCATTTTGTCAAATTTACAGGTTCTCAGAAAGCCCCCCGTGAAAGAGCAAACTAAGCCATTGAATATAAAGCTTCACACAAAATCCAGAGCATAAGGGCTGAATTCGATCACTTTGTATCTCCAAACCCTCTTCCTAAATGATTTTGTGCATTTCTGTTTAGCATCTTCATTCAAATAAAGCTTCTTTAAGTTCATAATGGTTCTTGTGATACCTAGTTAATAGATCTTCCTGAATTACTCCACTTCAGTGCTGGTATTATATCTCTTTTTTCTGGCCCCAAAGGGTCCAGAAAAGCAGAACTTATGTGAACATTTAGTTGCTGTTAGCTAACTTGTAATTTCTACTCATAATAACCAGGAAACCTCCTAATTCAAGGACTGATACCTCTTTCAAGGACTGATACCTCTTCCATACTGCACTATAACCAGGAAACCTCCTAATTCAAGGACTGATACCTCTTCCATACTGCATTGTCACAGCTTTAAGCGTTTGTATTGTATTGTATTGTATTGTATTGTATAGAATGTTATATTTCTTTTCGAACCTTAACTGAAGGTTGGAGGTATTGGCAACAAGACACATCCCAGACTTGCAGACTTATTAGAAAGGTCCTGGCAGCAAGACAGACCGAAGACCTGACAGAAAGTCAAACAAATTCTGAATTTCTATTAATATGTAAGGTGCTTCAAGATAATTTGTGTTTGTGCAGACTCATCTGTAATGTGCTTCATGATAATTTGCACAAAATGTGCTTCACGATGATTTGTGTTTGTGCAGGCTCGAGATGAGGGAGAGAATAAGCAGAGGAAGGATAAATCAATGGGTGGTTTCTTTTTTTCTTTCAAGAAAATAGTCGGTGCTAGCTGAAAGAAAACCCATGAGAACCCAGGATAAATCAATGGGTGGTTTCTTTTTTGCTTTTTTGCTTTCAAGTTGAGGAAGTATAAATCAATTGGTGGTTTCTTTTTTGCTTTTAGGAAAATAGTTGGTGCTTTCTAAAAGTAAACCCGTGATTCAATTTTGTGCTAGTAGTCCACTTCCAGATGCTTTCGCCATTTAGAGTGTGGTTTTTCTTACGCCAAAATTTCAATTCTTCATCATTGATATATAACATTTTATATTGTTTCCCATTCCCATTGCTTCATTTGGAGATTCTCTTTTGCTCCAAATCCAGTCCTATTTGCATAGTGAATGCGTATTTGCATAGTGAATGCGTACTTATTTTATATGGCTTTCGTTGCTCCATTGATGGTATTCTTCTACATTATCATTTGTTTTGAAGTTCTTGCATAATTCTTTGTTCTTCCCCAATAATGGGCAAGTAAGTACTACCATGTCCAATTCCTATGTTCACATATAAACTAAATGGTTGAAATGTTTTTTTATGCTTTTGGTAAACAAATTGTGTATATGCCCAACTATGTTGATATGTTGAACTGTAATTAATTATTCTAGAATAAACATTCTATGCAAGAACTATTTAAAAAAACCCTAGTGTCCACTGTTAATCATAGGAATATATTAAAAAGTTCGATGAATGCTTCAAACATTTTGTACTTTAGAATAAACATCCACGGCTGTTCATGAGAATGTATTAGAAAACTCCACTGTTCATCATGGAATATATTAGAAAATTCTCGGAATTCGCTGAAATTTTGCACCTTAGTTTAGTTTTTGAAGTTGTATTTTGGAATTACAAATTTTAGGCTTTGGCACACTTATATAAAGATTTCAGTCCCAACAAGATTTCAGTCGAGGCAAGGACTACCACTGCTCGCAGTTCTTGTTTGGAATAGTAATCTTCACTAGTATGTGGGTCCGGTTTTCATTTTGAAAGTAAGGAATCGTGAGTTGTATACTCTATTTTACTATAAGGAGAGTTTTACATATTTTGATTTAATTTTAATATGGATTTTATGAAGATTTATTATTATACCGAATCAAACACAAGAATATAAATGCTTAAATATAAGTAGAGCATAAGATGATTATAGACATAAAAAATATTGATATAATCTATAATCGAAGATGAAAATAAATTATTGTTAATATTGGTTTGTAGATTTCTATGGTGTGGGTTTTGAGAATCTGGATTCAGATATTCCACAGTTTTCATTTTTATTTGAGTCTAGACCAAGACTCATCATCATCACTGATTTACAAAAAAGAGAAAGAGTAGCAATAAATATGGTTATGATTGGGTGAGAGGTCAAGTTATTCCACAATTTTCATCTTTATTCCAGTCTAGACCAAGACTTATCATTAGGACTGATTTATAAAGAAGAGAAAGAGTAGCAATATATATGGTTTTGATTGGGTGAGATGTGAAGCTGGTAAGCCCACCATCTAATTAATTAATTTTGACTAAGTTCCATTATTTTCATAATTTATGCTAATATAGAAGAGTCATACAATACAACATGAATGACACATATATCCTAAACACGTTGACACATCTATATTCTAAACAAGTTAATTGTATTCATTAGATTAGTCGAAGAAGGCTTTTATTGCAAAATATTGTAAAATGGGGACCTTGAATGGAGGTATCCATACTTATAACATTCTCCCTTTTCCCTTTCTCTTCCTCTTCTTTTGTGGAGGGTATTTCTATTTAATATTTATAATACAATTAAAAAAACGCCTTTGGCAACATGGACATTCAAGAATTTAGAAATCCTAGGGTATTCCATCATTCACAACTATTTCCTTCCCTCCAATGCTTAATCTACGAGACTCTGCATGTTTGTCATCATATAGACAATATATCAATGGATTTATGTGGCCTCTCTAGTGGGAATGATGATGAACTATTCAATTGATTCTTCATTCACCCTTTGGGTTTTCCAATCTTGGGGACTGCCATGGCTTGGACTTAAGATATTTTGTGAAGTATTGGTCTGACGGAGGTGGAGCTGGATAGGAATTATGAACTATTCAATTGATTTTTCATTCACCCTTTGGGTTTTCCAATCTTGGGGACTGCCATGGCTTGGACTTAAGATATTTTGTGAAGTATTGGTCTGATGGAGGTGGAGTTGGATAGGAATTCCAAGGATTTGAAATCCCATCATTCTATAATTTTGGTGGCCACATCCCACATTATTCTAGAAAATTCAATGGTTCCAGTCACCATTCTTTGACTTCCTACATGTTCTAAGTTCCACACATAAATTAGTGATCACTCCTCCTTTTATTTCTCCTTTCCAAATCGTGGCAATGAATTTAGAGCATCTAAGTGCTCCTTTTTTCATTCAAGAATTTGATTGATAGCTTTGTTGGCTCTATTATACGCTTGTGACTTTGCATCAATTTCACATGTTACCTCTTCCAAATGTATGAAGTCGTCCTAAACCTGTTGCAATTATTTTATAAAATAAATTTGTATTTTTGTATTTTTTGAAAGTAATTACTGACTTTAATTGCATCGGATTTCAATAATTGGAGATTGATTCGATTGTTCTATGTCTCTTCAGTCCTTTGATTAATATCATTTTGTGACTTTCATTCAATTTATTCATCTCATTGAGATGATCCTCCTTAAGTTGAGCTATATGTTTCTCCAATTGAGTCTTAAATGTATTTTACAATGTTGTACATTGTGTTTCCAACTCTTCTTGATTCTCAAATTCCAATTGAAGTTATTATTCCTTAACTGGTTGTTACACCCTCTTCGCCACTTCAATCAATTGCTCCATATCTAGGGATAGACTCTAGGTGGTGGCTTTATTTTCTATAGCCATAGATACTATAACTAAGGCTATGTCTATTGTGGCCTTTTGGTTTCTCTCCCTGGGTTATACTCCATATTTTCCTCAGCTCTTTGCTTTCTTAAATGGCTACATCCTCCCTTGTAGTTCTAATTTATCTTCTCTTTGGGACATTGTGGATAATTTCTCTCCTAGATTTGTTGTAGTAATAGTCACCCAACTCATCAACTTCATCATTGATGTTCTTGGGATGATATGAGGAAGGTCTCACACTAGTTTCTTTAGGAATGGTGGGACAAAGGAAATTAGACTTTGTAGGAAAATAGCCTTTTTACTAGAGTCACTATCGAAGCATTTACCTCCTATAATTCTTGTTGTTGTGAGGATTTAGAGGAATGTTATGGTTCTTTCCCCTTATTGGTAGCTCTCTCTTGTACATTTATCATTGCTTGTGGTTCATGATCATCAATATTTATTTATTCAATAGTTGGGGCTTCGACTTGGGCTATCCTTTGTTACCTTAATATCATTTCAGCCTCAAATATGTTTTTCTCTCAAGGGCTTCAACTTTAAACCTCTATTCTTCATTTTTATCCTTTTAGAGTGCCTCTACCTTAGAAGATCATTGCTCCCTTTGTTTTTCTCTTTACTCTGCTTCTAGGAACTAGATAGGCACAAAATCTTGCTATTCTCTTAGTTAGATTTGACTCTTCATGCATGAGGACATCTTCAAACACTGAGTCATTAGGGCTAGACTCATGTTCATATGGGTATGTGAGATTTACATACTTGTAGTTCTCTTTTACCACCCCATTGGGATCATGATTCCTGAATATTCCCATGAGGAATTTGAGCTCCTTGATGCTATCAATTTCATTTACTTCATAGAAAAACTTCATTAGAGCGTACTGGCCTATTCTTATAAGGAACCCTGACCCGAGCCTTTTTATATTTTTGGCCAAGGCTAATGCTACACTACCTCCCATAGTCTGATAAGTGATCTCCCTAATCATAAGCCTATCGAGAACCAACAAAGGCATCAAGTTAGGGGATGATAAATAGTTGAACATATTGATGTAGGTTTAATGTTCCTTGTAACACTAGTTTCCCATTCCCCTGATAGCATTCCTTGCTTCCTTTGATATCCTGGGTGATAGAAAACCAAAGAATGGGGACCTTGAATAGAGGTATCCAAACTTATAACATTCTCCCTTTTCCCTTTCTCTTCCTCTTCTTTTGTGGAGGGTATTTCTATTTAATATTTATAATACAATTAAAAAAACGCCTTTGGCAACATGGACATTCAAGAATTTAGAAATCCTAGGGTATTCCATCACTCACAACTATTTCCTTCCCGCCAATGCTTAATCTACGAGACTCTGCATGTTTGTCATCATATAGACAATATATCAATGGATTTATGTGGCCTCTCTAGTGGGAATGATGATGAACTATTCAATTGATTCTTCATTCACCCTTTGGGTTTTCCAATCTTGGGGACTGCCATGGCTTGGACTTAAGATATTTTGTGAAGTATTGGTCTGACGGAGGTGGAGCTGGATAGGAATTATGAACTATTCAATTGATTTTTCATTCACCCTTTGGGTTTTCCAATCTTGGGGACTGCCATGGCTTGGACTTAAGATATTTTGTGAAGTATTGGTCTGATGGAGGTGGAGTTGGATAGGAATTCCAAGGATTTGAAATCCCATCATTCTATAATTTTGGTGGCCACATCCCACATTATTCTAGAAAATTCAATGGTTCCAGTCACCATTCTTTGACTTCCTACATGTTCTAAGTTCCACACATAAATTAGTGATCACTCCTCCTTTTATTTCTCCTTTCCAAATCGTGGCAATGAATTTAGAGCATCTAAGTGCTCCTTTTTTCATTCAAGAATTTGATTGATAGCTTTGTTGGCTCTATTATACGCTTGTGACTTTGCATCAATTTCACATGTTACCTCTTCCAAATGTATGAAGTCGTCCTAAACCTGTTGCAATTATTTTATAAAATAAATTTGTATTTTTGTATTTTTTGAAAGTAATTACTGACTTTAATTGCATCGGATTTCAATAATTGGAGATTGATTCGATTGTTCTATGTCTCTTCAGTCCTTTGATTAATATCATTTTGTGACTTTCATTCAATTTATTCATCTCATTGAGATGATCCTCCTTAAGTTGAGCTATATGTTTCTCCAATTGAGTCTTAAATGTATTTTACAATGTTGTACATTGTGTTTCCAACTCTTCTTGATTCTCAAATTCCAATTGAAGTTATTATTCCTTAACTGGTTGTTACACCCTCTTCGCCACTTCAATCAATTGCTCCATATCTAGGGATAGACTCTGGGTGGTGGCTTTATTTTCTATAGCCATAGATACTATAACTAAGGCTATGTCTATTGTGGCCTTTTGGTTTCTCTCCCTGGGTTATACTCCATATTTTCCTCAGCTCTTTGCTTTCTTAAATGGCTACATCCTCCCTTGTAGTTCTAATTTATCTTCTCTTTGGGACATTGTGGATAATTTCTCTCCTAGATTTGTTGTAGTAATAGTCACCCAACTCATCAACTTCATCATTGATGTTCTTGGGATGATATGAGGAAGGTCTCACACTAGTTTCTTTAGGAATGGTGGGACAAAGGAAATTAGACTTTGTAGGAAAATAGCCTTTTTACTAGAGTCACTATCGAAGCATTTACCTCCTATAATTCTTGTTGTTGTGAGGATTTAGAGGAATGTTATGGTTCTTTCCCCTTATTGGTAGCTCTCTCTTGTACATTTATCATTGCTTGTGGTTCATGATCATCATTATTTATTTATTCAACAGTTGGGGCTTCGACTTGGGCTATCCTTTGTTACCTTAATATCATTTCAGCCTCAAATATGTTTTTCTCTCAAGGGCTTCAACTTTAAACCTCTATTCTTCATTTTTATCCTTTTAGAGTGCCTCTACCTTAGAAGATCATTGCTCCCTTTGTTTTTCTCTTTGCTCTGCTTCTAGGAACTAGATAGGCACAAAATCTTGCTATTCTCTTAGTTAGATTTGACTCTTCATGCATGAGGACATCTTCAAACACTGAGTCATTAGGGCTAGACTCATGTTCATATGGGTATGTGAGATTTACATACTTGTAGTTCTCTTTTACCACCCCATTGGGATCATGATTCCTGAATATTCCCATGAGGAATTTGAGCTCCTTGATGCTATCAATTTCATTTACTTCATAGAAAAACTTCATTAGAGCGTACTGGCCTATTCTTATAAGGAACCCTGACCCGAGCCTTTTTATATTTTTGGCCAAGGCTAATGCTACACTACCTCCCATAGTCTGATAAGTGATCTCCCTAATCATAAGCCTATTGAGAACCAACAAAGGCATCAAGTTAGGGGATGATAAATAGTTGAACATATTGATGTAGGTTTAATGTTCCTTGTAACACTAGTTTCCCATTCCCCTGATAGCATTCCTTGCTTCCTTTGATATCCTGGGTGATAGAAAACCAAAGATGATTTGATGGGTTTGGGCAAAGAGCTAGTTGTGAATTTTAGTAAATAATTTGTGGTGTTGGTCTACCCACAATTCTTAAATAGCAATATGAAATGATAAAAATAGAATCCAAAATATTCTAATTTTAATTTGTCCTTGCATTAAAATTGTGAATTAAATTTGAATTTAGTCTCACGAACTGCTTGGAAATAATTAATTAATTCACTATGGATTAATTAGTTGGAGAAATTAAAATTAGAAGTCTTTATGTAGTCATGCAACAATTATCCCTTAAATTAAGGAGATTATCCTTTAATTAAGGAGATAAGATTGAGTTATATTTAAGTTGTAATTAGTTAACTCAGTTTACTAAGTTAAGTCCAGTTAAATTAGTTCCAAATTGTTTGAGGAAGTAATTGTGAGTTATGAGTCAGTGGATGCATGCATGCACTCAACCAGTGTACTCTCGATAACTGAAGATTCCCTCATCATAAACTTATGCATGTCTATTCTAAGAAAGACCCAGTTGAGTTAGATGTCTAGGACAATGTACTATCAGTTGCACGTGTTTTCCTATAAAGGAAACTCATGTATGCAGTTAAGGTAAGGTTCCTTGAGGATTGCGTAGTTCTAATAGTGTGTTAGATAGTGTTCCACTTGGTGAGGTCAAAATCATCCAGTAGGAATAGCACAAGGATATAGGAGCTTGGAGGGCTGAGTAGAAGGCTTGTGAGAAGCTTTGATTGCCTATGAGCATCCAGGAGGGTTGTACTAAGAGTTGGCTAGCTGTGAGAGCTAAGGCTTTGTATAATTTTAATGTATTTCCACCTTGTATGATAATACAAATAGTGGGGTTTTTAGTTGAGGCTTTCCCCTAAGTATTTTCTATGTTTCATGTGCATTGATTCTTCTTCTTCTGGTTATATGTGTTCAGCTCAATCTTGCTCAATTTTAAGCTTCCGCAAATCACTTTGATAGTAGAAGTAGATTATAGTATTTTTCTTTGGTTATATTGCATTATCAGGTTAATCTATAGTGAAATTTTCTATGTGGTCTCAGAGCGAGATTTGTAGAGAATTCGCAGAACTTCTACATATAGCACTAGTGTTTTATTCCCCTTATAGCATTCCTTGTTTCCTTTGATATCCTGGGTGATAGAAAGCCAAAAATGATTCAATGGGTTTGGGCAAAGAGCTAGTTGTGAATATTAGAAAATAATGTGTGGTGTTGGTATACCCACAATTCTTAACAATAAATATGTATAGGAGTGAGCGTTGGAGGCTATTTCCAATTCATTCTAGGAATGCCACATAAAAATTAGGTTAACATAT
The DNA here is from genome assembly GCA_000404065.3 of Pinus taeda. Lineage (NCBI taxonomy): Eukaryota > Viridiplantae > Streptophyta > Pinopsida > Pinales > Pinaceae > Pinus > Pinus taeda. The sequence continues at coordinate 5,030 of APFE030464549.1, read as the reverse complement.
AAAATGAGTAGCTTTGATTATCTAGAGTATCATCCTCTTTTAAGAGAGCATTCAATAATTTGCTTCAGAAAATGCTTAACCAATTAAATATACAACCCATAAAAATCATCACTTTTGCTAAGGGAAACCATTCAATTTTGAAAAGGAAGGGTTGAACTCACCATAAATTCTATTTATCATGACTCTCAGCTGGTGGAAGCGTGCTGACATATGCTAGGTAGGGTATTATTTATTGGCAAATTTTATAAACATATCACGATCCCACTAATTTTTTTTTACAACATGGATGAATTTGTGGTGGGTTGTGAGGACACTGTCTCGAAATTTCCTATTCGGTTTAATCTCAGCTAGCTTGAGAGGGTACATTTCATTGAAAGCATTGACCTTTAGAGAGGTTGTAACTTTTCCTTTGCTATTGGAAATGGCATCCTATTGCATGTTGACCTACACCACGACCCATTTGATCCTGTTGTTCTATGGCCTTACATGTGGCCTTCTCGTAATCTCAGGTATCTTAGAATTTTTGATATAACATATCACTCCATATTCCTCATATTATGTATTAAACTAGGAATGAGCATAGGTGCAATAGATTTCGCCCCAATTGGGATATATGTCTCTTCCATAAAAATATATGATATCCCCATAGAATAAATTATTTATAGGAGAATCTAACACTATGGGCTCTATAATATTAAGCTTCTTCCCCTTGCCCTTACTTTCTTTTGACATTTTTCCACTTTATTATCGATGTTGAGTGCATGTAGTAGCCACCATGATCTTCACAATACATAGTTCATTAAAAATATTGAATTAAAAAATAAGTTCTTAGTTGGACTGGAATATAAATTTGTGACTTGTGAGCCTTCGAGGAGCGCATGCAAGCCTTAGCACTGGGAGAGAATATAGAGCTGATTAATAATTCAACTATGTAGCACTACGAGAATGAAGAAAAAGGCTTGGATGGATACTTTACAAAGGTACTTGACGATATACCAAGTGTAGACTTTCATGTTGTCCTAAATGGTGTTAATGCAATGAGAAGGCATTATGGTGATCAAAAGTAGTTATTCCCTAAGTTGTTCATTAAAATTGGATTACGTCTCTTTTGTTAATGGATTTAATGCATTTGATTAACTATCCTCATTGGCTATGGGGATTTTTAACGATATGATAATCAACAAAGTGGAGAAATACTTATATATTAGAGGGTTTCTCATGGTTTGTTATGCATAGAATTAATGATAAACTCACCCACAAATCTGATCTTATAAGTAAAATATATGTTTTTATTAATAGTATATGATTTTTTTTAATATTAATGCTTTTAATAATTATATATTAAAATATTTAAACATATATATTTTATTTTATTTTTCATTTCAAATTACGCGACATGAACATCAACTCGTAAAAGAGAAAATAACTTATCCAAATGATTTGTGAAGTACAACTTCATTATCAAGCAACCCCCTTCTTTGATATAAATTGTATGGAACCATTTTCATACTTGACGCTTAAGTGTTGCCCCCTGATCCTTCTACCTGCCCTACATTTTCTTTTAATTTGAACTCAAATAAAAATAATTTATAATAATTTGAAGTTTCTAAGGAATATAAGCTTGGATAAGACTAGATATCCACACATCAAAATGTGCTTTTGACGAGTTAGAACTTCATTATCCAACAATTCCCTACCCCTTGATATAAATATAGTAGCACATTTTTATGCTCAATGCTTCAGTTTTTCGCCTTGTCCACTTATGTGCTTTTGATACTATGGAGCTACAACTTCATTATCTAACAATTATCTCCATTGATATAAATTTAATAGCACCTTTTCATGTTCAATGCCTCAATTTTTTTCCTTTCCCTCTTATTTTATTTATATTGTTCTTTCTTTCTACCTTTCCAATTAACCTGATTAATTAAAAAAATATCATATGAACATGTGTCATATGAATATGAGTGGTTGTCTTTTAGGCATGCGGTGTTAGTAAGCCATGGCATTGGCCCATGGTATTGTAACAAAACCTATTTATAAACTAAGAATTCTCAAATAGACTATAAGAGAGATGCACACAAAGAACATATAATTGAAAAAACACTTCTTATTTATTAAACTAATTTGACAACCATTACATATAAAGGCACAAAACGATGATATCTCAAACAATATAGATCCCAAAAATCTAGATCTCACATTCTAAAAATAGTAAACCACCTCTATTGTCCTAACTACGACAATAACAACTCACACAACTGGAAGAGAAGTCAACAATCCTACCACCTTTCTAGACTCTTGAATTTATACATTATTCTAACATCCCCCCTTAATGGAGAAATGGATTTTCCACAATACCTAGTTATTGTCTACATATCTCAAAATTCATCTTTCCAAGAGGCTTGGTAAAGATGTCAGCTATATTTTCACTTGTGTTACAATAGTCTAAGTAAATTTCCTTTGAATGTATCTTTTCCCTTACAAAATGTTGTTTGACTTCAATATGTTTCAATCTAGCGTGATAAATAGAATTGTTTGCCAACGTAGTAGAGCTATGGTTGTCACATTTGATGCTCCTTAGACCTATTTGTTTTTCTCCAACATCTTCAATAATTCTCCTTAACCAAATAGCTTCACAAGTTCCACTAGTCAAGGCTTGGTATTCATCTTCTATGGATGACAAAGCAATAATTCGTTTTTTCTTACTGTTGCATGATAAGATCCCCGATATTATATTAAATGAATATCCATAAGTTTATTTTTGGTCATTAGGATTTCCAGTCGAATCTAAATCAGAATAGACTACCAAGTCAATATCAAATTCATCAATATAGATAATACCAAAATTAATGTTCCTTTCACATATCGAAGGACTTTATTTTGTGCTTTTCAGTGGCTTTCACAAGGCTTAGCCATGACATGAATAAGTATGCTGACATATATGCTATATATTGTCTATTAACGGTGAGGTAGCTCAGACATCCCACCAGTTGTCGAAACAAAGTTCCATTCACCTCTTTAGCTCAATCATAACTGTACAATTTACCATTTTATTCTAAAGGAGTAGATATTTCCTTCCACTCAATCATATTGAGACTTTTACGGATTTTCCTTGTATATTATTTTTTATGTGATCAATGTCTTACCAAATTCCCTCCAACCTTCAAGACCTAAACAATAATGAAACTTGCCAAGATCCTTCATCTCAAATACTTGTGACAACTGAATTTCAATTTCTTCAACCAACTTCGATGCATTTCCTATTATGCTAAAGAAATATTCCTATCTTCATCTTTATTGGTATACAAGTTAGGAATTCTTCTCCTTCTCATAAAGCCTTTCTTATAAAATAAAGAATCAATTTTCACATACCAAGATCTTGGTGATTCTTTCAAACTATATAAATGTTTCTTTAACCTCCAAACAAGATGCTCTTGTCCCTTCTTTACAAACCCTTCAGGGTGAACCAATAAACTTATTATTTAACTCACCATTAAAAGAATAAAATTTGACATCTAACTAATGCTATTGTAATTATGTTTTGTAGCTAATGAAATCATGATTCTAATTGTGTTTAGCTTAGCTACAAGTGCAAAAGTATCTTCATAATCAATTCCCTATTTTTGTGAATAGAACTTTGCAACCAATCTAGCTGTATATTTATCAATACTACCGCCAACATTAAACTTTGGTTTAAGCAACCACTTGCATCATATAAGAACTTTATTTCTAGGCAATTGTATTCATTCTCATGTGTAATTCTTCATTATTGGGTTAATATTCTTAATTCATTGCATCTCTCCATTGTTTATATTATTTTTGTTCTTCATAACTTGGGGGTTCTACAACATTCATTACATGAGACATCAATGTATAATTTGTATACCTTATAGGTGCTTTAATTTGATAGGATGACCTTCTTAGAGTTTACTAATTTCATCTTTCTTTCTGCTTTGTGGAGTATGTTCACCTTTTATTGGAGTGTCATGAATTCTTGATGATTCTTACTCTTGAACCTCTACCTATTCTTTTTCTTTTCCCTATTCTTTTTCAACACTTGTATATATTGACATAAGCATTAGTATCATGCCATACACCAATATTATTCATTTTATCACCTTCATTTGCATTCTCATGAAACACTACATCCCCACATGCAAGAAATCTATGTGAACTCAGATCAAAAACCTTGTATGTTTTTTTATCATCATAATAACCAATAAATGTGCACTTAATTGGTTTTGTGGCAAGTTTTCATTTTTCATCTTTTGGAATATCAACAAATGTCTTGCATCCAAAAAATAAAATGACTCACTTTTTGTTAGAGGCGAAGGTGTGCAACAAACAAATAAACAATATACACAACAAATAACCATACACAGGAGACAACAGATTAACGTGGTTCACCCAACCAATTTGGGCTACGTCCACCAAGCATAGGCATCGGCAATCTTTATTATCAAACAGGAGATTACAAAAATTAATCAATTTCCTCACAAAATCTCACTCACCAATATGTGTACGGGCATGTATTTTTTATAGCCAAGAGAATCTAACTGACTCATAAATCCTCTCACATCAAATATAGCATACATTAACTCTCTCCCAACAACCTGGAGCTAATCTAGCAACAAATTCCTATTTTTGTCATACATTAGAGATTTTTGCCTATTTTGTGAAACAGAAAATCTCAACAATCTCCACCTTGACAACAATTAGCCTCATACCCTGTTTGTTTATTATTTTATCTTTTCTGCAAGCCAAGAGAAGCCAAACACCAACGTAGCTTCTCTAGCAAAACTGGTTTCATGAACATGTCTGCACAATTCTCCTTTGTATGCACTTTTTCAAGAGAGACTCCCCTTTCAATGATAACCTGTCTTACAAAATGGTACTTGATCGGTATATGCTTTGATTTACTATGATAGGCCGGATTCTTAGTCAAATGTATTGCACTTTGACTATCACAAAATAACTTGATGTTGTCCTGCAACCTACCAAATTCACCAAACAAACCTTTCAACCAA
>APFE030464537.1:337612-367494 GCA_000404065.3 Pinus taeda | reverse complement strand
AATAACACCATATTTTTTTGAAATTTAAAAAATATATGAGTGGTCCTTATTGGTATGCACCGGGTCATTTTACTACATGAAGCACACTGGTGTTGTGGGTGTATATAGCACTGACAATTTTTAAAATTTAAGCTTTTCCTGGTGTTATCAATTTTTCAAGTTCTAGTGTGTTGTGTTATTTGGCGCATCATGTTTTTTATTTTATAAAAATAAATTTTCCACAATGCACCATGTTCTATACGACAACAATGCTTGTATGGATAGTAAAGCATTGGTGTGTCTGTATATTGTAGATGCACCACCTAAAAAACATCTTAAACATTTGCCTACCCACCTCTACTACAAACAATTTTTTGGGCTATTTTTATAAGGGCTTCTGCAGAAACCTTCGCTAGAAGGTATTTTTCTTGTAGTGAAATGTGATTTCTTCTAATCAAAAATCCATTATTTGGGACACATTGTCTCAAAAGAGGAAGTAGCAGTTGATCTAGATAAGGTTAAGGCTATCATGGAGTGGCCAACACCTAAGAATGTGGCTGAAATTAGGTCATTTATGGGATTGGTAGGCTATTACAGGAGAATCATCAAGAACTTCTCCAAGATTGGCCACCCAATTACGAAATTACAAAAGAAAGAGAAGAAGTTTTAATTGTTAGTTGATTGTGTTACAAGCTTCAATCAGCTGAAGCAATTCTTAACCAATGCACCAGTGCTAAAAATAACAAACCCTGAGAAGGATTTTGTGGTTTGCACAAATGCCTACATGAAGGGGCTCAGTGGAGTCTTGATGCAGGAGGGAAAAGTGATTTGTTATGAATCTCAAAATTTAAATGCACATGAGAAAAACTATGTAACTCATGACTTGGAATTGGCTACCATCATCCATGCGTTGAAGATGTGGAGGAACTACCTCCTCTGTAGAAAATTTACTCTAAATACTGATAATGGAGGGTTGAAATATTTGTTTGATCAACCTAAATAAATGCAAGGTAGGCTAGATGGCTAGCCACACTAAGGGAATTTTATTTTGAAAACAAGTATATAAAAAGCAAGTAGAATAGAGTGGTTGATGCACTCAATAGGAGAGTGCAATGAAACCATATAGCAGCTGTAAATTCCTATGGAACTGATCTTGAAGAAAGGATCAAAGATGTTGGGAAGGAAGATGAAAAATAATAGCAGCTAAAGGAGAAACTACAAGAACAATTTGAGGTTGATCAGGATGAGGAATATTGCCTCTCATAAAGTGTGTTGATTAGATTCAAGAATAGAATCTATTTGTGAAATGAGGGCAATCTAAAGAAGCTGATATTAAAGGAGTTTCATGCAAATCCATATTCTAGTCATCCATGTTATCAAAGACTCTTATAGTCGTCAATAAATTTTACTATTGGCCCAACTTGAAAAGGGAGGTGGTTGATTTCATCTCCAAATGGATAGAATGCGAACAAGCAAAGGTTGGATGAAAGCACCCAACTGGCTTATTGTATCTTGTTCCCATTTTGGAATGTAAGTGGGAGGTGATTGCTATGGAATTTATTATAGGGATGACAAAGACTTCTAAAAACATGATGTAATCATGGTAGTGGTTGAAAAGTTGAGAAAAGTGGCTCACTTTATAGTTGTTAAGTCTACAATTTCAGCTAGCGAGGTGGTTTAAATCTTCATAAAGGAAATTATGAGATTGCATGGAGCGCCCACAAAGATTATCTCAGATATAGATGCAAAGTTCACTTACAATTTCTAGAGAGAACTATTTACAAGATTGCGATCTGAGTTGACGTTTAACACAACTTAGCATCCACAGGTTGATAGGAAAAAAGAAAGAACTAACAAAATTCTTAAGGACATGCTAAGAATGTATGTAATGCACCAACCAAGGTAGTGGGAAAAATATTTTTTTCTTGTATAATTTGCATATAACAACGAGTATTAGGAATCAGTCAAAAGAGCCCATTTGAAGCACTTTATGGGAGGAGTTATAATAGTCCTAACAAGTAGAATGATCCAATTAATATGATCCTTATTGGGCTTGATATGTTGAAGGACATGGGACAAGAAATGCAAACCATCAAAAGGAGTTTAAAGGTGGCACAAGATAGGTAAAATAGCAATGCAAATCAACATAGAGTGCACAAAGAGTTACAAGTTGGGGAACATGTTTTCCTGAGGAATAGACCCAAGAGGAGTTCCTTAAATATTGGGTCATGTTCCAAGTTAGCACCATGATTTTGTGGGCCATTTGAAGCGTCGAAAAGGATAGGGCTAGTGGCCTATAAGCTAGCCTTGACACCATAAATGAGATTTAATGATCTATTTCACATTTCATTACTTAAAGATGTGCAAGACGCTAATCATGTAATTGATTAGTATATGTTATAGGTAGAACCAAAGGGAGAGTTACAATAGGAACCTCTATGAATATTGGATTAGAGGTAGCTCACATTCTGGAATCAAGCAATAAAGCAAGTCAAAGTGCAGTGGAGTTACTTTGGGTCCAAGGAAGCCACATGGGAAACAACTGACTAGATGTGGGAAACATATCCTTTCTTATGTGTTGAGTAAAGAAAATTTAAATACATTGCAAATGATGTACAAATATGTATGTATAAATATCCATACCAGTTGTGATTGATTTTAAGCATGTGTTGGTTGTATATGGTAATTGAAAACCGAGGATGGTGTTCCCATAAGGGGGATGGAACTGTGAGAACCCTTGGTTCATATTATCTCATTGTAAGTAATTGTAATTATTTAAAAAGGTTGAGAGAAAAGGGACACAAATTCCAGTTGCTCGGGGAGGGAGAATGCTTGAGGAATAAGTGAATTTAAAAACATCAACCTTGGGTTGGATGAGAAGCTTAAATAGGTTGATTGTGAAATAAATTAACTGAAAAATAAAAGGGAATTCCTAGGCGTCCTTTAGCTTTAACAACAAACAAATAGGACAAACATTAAAGAACATGAATGGGTTGTGTTTTCGAAGGTAATTGACTTGCATGGAGCCTCAAAAAAGGTAGACAGCTAGTTTGTTGGCGGGGGGGGGGCACGAAAAAATTCAACAAGGAGATTATATAACTCTTCAACACTTATGAAATGGAAGAAAAAACAATGGTGAGCACTGGGTGAAATTCCTCGAAGGGTCGAAGGTGTAATGAGAGAGAAACAATCAAAATCACAGTGATCGAGCTCTGGGGAAAGCGAACTATCTGAGGAACCCTCAAAGAGGCTTTCTAGGTGAAAACATTATAGAGAGTAGTGGCTTTCCTTAAGGCTAAAGAACCCAATGGAAGCTTGTGGATTGATGAACCTATTGAATTGGGAAGATATGCTCAAGTATTTGTGAGGGTTGATGAACCACCAGAGTTTCCCTGATGCTGAAGCTCTGGTGCTTGACTCAATGATGAAGTACCTGTAGAGGTGATTTCTTTACCCATCAATAAATTATCCAATGATGAACCTTCCCTTGGTTTGGACTGTCTTCTCCTAAAAGTGGGTCAAGACTCTCTGTATCGTGGTATCTTGGCATGGATGTTAATCATGTCTAAAAATCCAGGAAAGACTAAGTGGAAGCTTGTATAGATGGTGGATGAAGGTAGGGTGGCCTTGTGACATCATATTTTAGATATCAATATTGGTGAAGTTTCCTCTCAAAATCGCTCCACCTAAAGCACTAGAATTTGGCTCGGGGGTGACAACTACAAGAAAAAGTTGTTGTAGCTTGTCTAAAGTTGGGAGGAGAGTTAGATTCCCAATCTCAGTTGATAGATATCCTATAAGATAAGTATTATGTTATGTACTTTAGCATGTTATTATCATGTATCTGTTTATTGTGATGAAATCATGTCATGATAATGATGAGTGTTGTTTTCTTGCATGAATGAGGAATATCAATATCTTGTGTAAATATTTTAAGGAATGACTCATTTCCTGTGAATATTTATGAGCTGGAAAGTAACCTAGGAATACTTGACAATGAAGAGGTGGGAGTCTATGTTAATGATTAAATACCTACACTGACATGTTTTGGTATCTAATCATCATGTTGATAATTTTTTCCTGTTAATCATAAGAAATGTGATTTCCTACTTATAAGTGCTTCCTGAATATTTTCCTAGGAATTGGTTTATCCTTGTTTCAATACTAAGCCTGCAAATTGTTCTAAATGGCATATGTATGAAGATATGGATCAATATTTGTCAACCAATGAACGCATGCATCAAAATGTTTTGGCTATTAGGCTGGTATTTACCCTTAATCTCAAGGCGAATAACATTCGTATGTGTATATGTACATTATATAATATACATGTGTTTTTTTAGGCTAGAAGCCAAGTTGGATGAGTACTCACATAAATCTCATAAGCGATAGCGTAATTACTTATATAGACATGCATAAGCATATATATATATATGTGTGTGTATACACGAAAGATCAAAGGCCGCCATGGCCAAGTTATTGAGAAATCTAGGGGCAACTAGATTAGATGATTTCTCTTGCTTTAATAACTGCTTGAGATGTATTTTTACTTAACTTGATTAGATTCTTATTTCACTTGATTATAATTAGTGTTCTTATCATAAAAAAACTACCAAACAATAAAGAACAATGAGACAAGAGGACACAAGATTTAGGCTATCATCCAGGGCCAAACCCTTTCCTCTTGAGAGGAAAACCTGCAAGAACCCTTCTCTTCTTATAGAACTTCAAACGATGAATTCCAAGACCTTGACCCTTGGCCAAGACTCCTCCAAGAACAAGTCAAACTTTTCCTCTTCTAGAAAAGCCAAATCAAGTCAACCTTTCTTGTAGCAATTGTATTTTATCCTTTGACCTAAACTTCGTACCTACAATCTTGGACTGCAATTTTGACTTGTGATTCTCAGATCCTGCAGCAAAACCCTAGATGGAACGTGTGATATTTTTGTGGTGATTTTTATCTTTTATCTCCTTCGCTTGAGATGACTTCTTCTTCTTGTAAATTGGTTTGCAAGGGAGGCTTCTTTTAACCCAAAACTCAACTCTTAGTGATGACCTCAATCTGAACTTGTCTCAACTCTAATGCGCCCTAGATTTCTTTCGCATATGTGGGAATGATGGTGCAAAAACAATCCCCAAAACTCAGATTCTTCTTCGCTGATTTATATAATCACTTGATCAAACTTTTTGTGAGGAGCTTGGATGGTCTCAAATGTGGTCGACTTCTCTCTTATTTAAAGGCTTGTAAAGAGCCTCATTAGGTTGACATGTCATTTCAATAGGCTGACTTCACTTTTTGATAGGCTGACTTGTTGCTTGCAAGTTGACAAGGTGTTGGAGGGTATTTGACTCTAATTTTTACATAAATAATTTTTTCTTTACAATATCTAACATGTCAAAAAGGGTCTTCCATACATGACAATGACCCTTATGACTTGTTGACTCAAATACAAGCCCTAGAAGCACTCAATGAGTGCTTGAACTTTAAATCAAATAACCTTGAGCATGAAACCCATGCCTCAAGAATGAAAATAATTATTTTATTTTTCTCTTTACATCAAATATATAAAATCATGATTACATATGTCATTATGAAGATGAAACCTAGTTACATATTTCAACACTCCCTCTTAACTAGGGAGGTATTCATAATCCATACATGGTACTTAGACATTCTCAAACTGAAGAATTCTCATAAGAGGAGTTAGATTGGTAAGCCATATCATAAGATATATTATCAACTTATACCAGTTCATATCATCATACTAACCAACATTGTCACATAGAAAGGCATTGACTAACATCTCTATCTCTCCACAATATCAAAGCACAATGCTGGCGAGACCATTGACTGATAGACACCATAATCATTGTCCCTTAAGGCACATGTCACACCATGTATGACAGTTATCCAGGGATTCTTAACTGCCCCTAGATAGAGCTCATTTCCCCTTCCCTCTGTTAAGCTGAGTGAGAGATTCTTAATTGCCTCTCATTCCTTATATTTCATTCCATCTCTTTAGCTTGAAGGTTGTTTTATGTGCAGCTACCTTGCTCCATTTTCCTTTTGTGACCAAGAAAACGCACCAGTAGTCTTACTCCACAACTCCATGCCCAATGGTTTGAACTTATCACACTATGTATTGCCTCTTTACTTGAAAGCATCCTCCTTCCACCCAAACACCACCCAAACATAAACAAAACCCCTTGAACCCAATAACTAGCCTAAAATCATCATCAACAAAGCTAAATCATTAAGACAGAGCCCTCTCTGATTGCAGGTGGGCTAGAACCTGTAATCCAAATATTGGTTTGTGGTTACCTCGGCCGTATCCCTTCAGGAGCTTAGGGACAACCTGAGTGTTAACATAATGGCGACTCCACTGGGGATCTCCTCAGATAATCTCACAAAACCAGTCCGAAGCTCCACAGAAGAAGAATCCGACTTTTAAAAGCTTCTGTTTAACATGTATTGTTAAAAAAAAAAATCCCCAAAAAACAAGCCAAAAGCTGGCTCCCAAAAAGCATTCGCGTCATACAAGGTCAAATCCAGACCCAAATCCCCCAGCTGCTGTTGAAAATCCTAATTTAATCCCTAAAATCCTTAGGAAGCAAGAGCGGCAAGAAGATTTTGCTGATACTAGCCCTGAAGCAGTTCAACCTAATGGTTTTTCAACCCCTGTCAAAGTTTTATTTCGTTCAAACCCTACTTCCCCTTGTTTATCATCCACTTCTCCAAATACCGTTTCCACACCTCTGTTTACTACACATACCACCACTTCTACTCCTATTATCCCAGTTGCTCTAGTTGTTCCACTTATCCCTGTTATTCCACTTATCCCTGTTAATATGGCTAATAGATATGCACCTTTACAGCTGCCTGCTAATCCCGGGGCTATGCCTCAGGATTACCATACTAAAATAACTTATTTTGATGGAACAAATGCCTGCACAACCCTTCAGTATACAAAGAAAATGCATGACTACTTTGATAGTTATGAGATTGATGATGATAGTGTGAGAATGAAGATTTTTGTCCAAAGTTTGACAAGTGATGTCGGAACTTGGTTTAGAGCGCTCCCAACCCATTCCATAGCAGACCCAGAAGCCTTATATCAGTCATTTATCAACAGATGGGAGAAAAAGAAAGACCCCTTGCACATATTATCTGAGTATGACACTATCAAAAGAGGCCCTCAGGAGACTGTTTTGGACTACTTTGCATGATTTAATAATGTTTATAATGCAATACCACAGAACTTAAGACCCCCACCCGATCTTGCTTTATACAAATTCCCTGATGGTTTTGATGCCGAAATGGCTTATCAGTTAAGGGAAAGAGCCCCTCAAAGCCTTGCAGAGATGCAAAATGTTGATGTTAGTGTGGAGGCAAACCTAATTGCCAAAAGAAACAGAGCTAGAACCGAGAGAAGAACTACCTTCAAGGAGGAACCCTCAGCCTTAGACCAGAAGCTAGATGCTATTATCAATGGCATGCATAGGCTAGGAGACAGAGTAGAGAGCGTTGAGAGGAAATCACTGTGGGAAGGACAACAACCTAACGCCATAAGGAACCCAAATTTCAGGAAAGCTCAGAACACAAACGCTGCTAGATCTAGCCTAGACCATGATATAAGACCTCCTTTCCAAGAAAACTACACAGAGGCATCCACTTCTAGTGAGCCCACAGAAGAAACTCACATGAACTTGATAGATTCGAAAAATGAGCAACAGATTTTTCTCATTCAGGAAGACCAAGACTATTAGGATATAAATCAATTTCAGACCAAGTCGGGAGTGTCTTTTGATTTTAAACAAGGCTATGATTCTGCTGTGTATGAGGTACACAAACAATACAAGCTAAGAACAAGAACCATTGATATCCTTGCACCTAGCAAAACAAAGGATAGTAAACAACCCAACAAGATTAAAGGCAAGGGTGTCATAACGGAACCAGCTGATGTTTCTGTCCCAAACCCACACCAAGTGACTGTAGAGGATATAACAGACATGCATCTTTCCACTAATCAGCCTATGCCTCCTTCTTCCTTGAAAGTAAATTTGAACAGAAATCCTAAAAATCTTCCCAAAACCGAAATACCACAAAGTGTCATTCACCATAACGCAGATAATCAAAAGGAAAGCATGGAAAATACTCTTGAAAAGGAGAAATTTGCTACTGTTAATGCAAAGATTCCATTGGAGAAACGCTTTAATTTAGAAGCAGAGATTGGAAAACTTAAGATATCCATCCCCCTCTCAGAACTTGCCAAGCATGATGTTTATAGGCAACAAATTCAAAGATCACTTCAAATGCCAGAGGTCAAGGATGATGTAAATGTTTTAGATGATACCCTTGAGCTGTTGTTTGGTCCGGAAGTTAATGGAAAATCAACATATGGATCTGTCCCACCCTTTTATGTCAATCTGCACATACATGACAAAATCTTGCATAATGCTATGTTTGACTCAGGTGCCTCACACAATCTTATGCCCAAAGCTGTAATGGAAAAGCTAAATCTTGATGTCACAAGACACTACAAAGATCTATACTCCTTTGCCTCAAGTCAGGTCAAATTCTTGGGCCTAATCAAATACCTTTGTGTGTCTTTAGTCCAATTTCCCAACAAGACAATCCTAATGGACGTAGTAGTTGCTGACATTCCAACAAAATATGGCATGCTCCTATCAAGATCATGGGGAGAAAAACTCCAAGGATCCCTCCAACATGACCTCTCTTATGCCACTATATCTGTCTTTGGCAAACCAAAGACACTGTATAGGGAAACACTGATGAAGTATGTGGTAAGTAGTGAGGAAAAGCCCCAAAATTTTCCAATTTACTCAATCCATTTTGATATGGATTCATTTATTCTTTTTAATGATGACATCAATCCTCCAGCTAATGAGAAGCCTTTAGCTTTAGAGCTAGAGACATGCATAAACGAGGAATCGGTTGCCCATGCCCAGCAAATGGTCACAACAGTCAAAGCAACCAGCAAATAAGAGGAACCTCCCCAAACAGAAATTTTAAATCTGTCCAATCCTAAAATCACTGAAACTCTTGATACAAAACACAAGCAAGAAATCACATGGTATTTAGAGTTTGATGGTTCTGTCAACAAGTTAGGAGTAGGGGCAGGTGTATGGATTCACAATACACATGAAAATCATGCAGAAGGCCATGCCTACAGACTAAATTTCAGATGTAAAAACAACATGGCAGAGTATGAGGCTCTCCTCTTAGGCCTAAAATTGCTCAAAGTCGTAGGAGCTACAAAAGTGTCCATTCTATGTGACTCTGATCTAATCATACAACAAATGAAAGGTAACTTTGTTACTAATGACAATAGGATGAGGGCCTATAGGACTGCTGCCACATAAATACTTAATACCTTCACTGAATCCGAGCTCGCCAAGATTTCTAGAAACCATAACATACATGCACACAGCCTAGCCACTTTTGCTAGTACATGCAAGCTTCCCTTTGAGCCAAATCACCATTTCATTGCTGAAATAAAACATAGGCCTACCATCCCTAACAATATCAAAGACTGGAAAGTGTTTGAAAATGATGCCTAGATTAACAATTTCCTCACTCTTGAGGGCGAATTTTCAAATTTAAACATTGACATGGAGGCCATGAACGATTCCCAACGACAAACAAATGAAAATCAGCAGGCTATGATAGCTGCAACAACAAAACAAATCCTTAACCCAACTGTTTTTGACAATGCAAACGTAGAAGAGCTGAAACAAATGCATTTAGAGGAAACAGCCAAAGCAGAGGCCGAGTTCATTGATCTAAAGGATAACGTTTTGCCTGCTGGCCTCACTCCATTAGAAGACATGTTTGATGATAATGATATCCCCAAAAAGCCAAAAATTGAGCCTTTAAATGCTGTTATAGAAGAACACAACATAGGGACAGCAGAAAAGCCCAAAATGATTAAATTGTCCAAAAATCTGCCCCCTGATCAAAAACCAAAGTATGTGGATTCGTTCAAAGAGTTCCAAGATGTATTTGCTTGGAGTTATGAGGACTTGAAGTCCTATGACATCTCAGTGATTCAACATACCATTCCCTTAAAACCAAATCAAAAACCATTCAAGCAGAAATTTAGAAGAATAAACCCTATGCTTCTTCCCCTCATTGAGAAGGAAGTGAAGAGAATGTTTGAGGCTGGTATCTTAGCACCCATCAGATTTTCTGAATGGGTATCCAATCTGGTCCCCACAAGGAAAAAATCAGGTGAGATTAGACTGTGTGTGGACCTAAGAAAATTAAACCAGGTCTCTTTAAAAGACCACTATCCTTTGCCTAAAATGGATCACATCCTACAAAGAGTAGTGGGGTCATCTAGAATATCTTTACTAGATGGATTTTCAGGTTTCAATCAAATACTTGTTCACCCAGATGACCAAGACAAGACAGCCTTTACCACACCCTGGGGAACATTTAAGTATGTTAAAATGCCTTTCGGGTTAAAGAACACTGGTGCCACCTTTCAAAGGGCAATGAATATTGCATTTGCCAAGGAAATCCATGAATTCCTTATTGTCTATCTTGATGACTTAACCCCTTTCTCCAAAACCGATCAAGAGCACCTCAAACACTTAAGGCAAATCTTCATGACATGCAGGAAATATGGAATTTCCTTGAACCCCAATAAGTCCTTGTTTGGCCTTGAGGAAGGTAAGTTGCTAGGCCACATCATCTCAAAGGACAGTATCAAAATTGATCCGGAAAGGATCCAATCCATCCTCCAAATTCCATACCCAAGAAACATAAAAGAATTGCAAGAATTCCTGGGAAAGATCAATTTCCTAAGGAGATTTATCCCAAATTTATCCGAACTGATAAGACTGTTAAGCAACATGTTAAAAAAGGATGCCAAGGTAAAATGGTCCCTTGAAACCAAGCAAGCTTTTGAGAGTATCAAAGCTGCCTTGACTCAAACGCCTGTACTCACAAGTCCACAATTTGACAAAGATTTTATCATTTTCTCCTTTGCTTCAGAGCACATGATAGCTGATGTCCTTTTGCAAAAGGATGATCAAGGGAATGAAAAGCCAATTGCATTCTTCAGCCGAGCCTTAAGAGATGCACCCTTGAAATACCAAATCATGGAGAAGCATGCCTATGCCCTTGTTAAAGCCATCAAAGACTTCAGAGTTTATATTCTATATTCACATGTGATTGCCTATGTCCCAAACTCTGTTGTAAAAGACATATTAAATCAAGAGGGACTAGAAGGAAAAAGAGGCAAATGGATTGCCAGTATTCTTGAATATGACATTGAGATAAAACCCACAAAGCTGATAAACGGACAAGTTTTAGCCAAGCTAATGTCTGAAACAAATTTTCAGGCCTTAGACATTAACCAACTGGACAATGAACAAGAGCTGGCGACTCCACATATCAGTGAAACCTTTTTACAATCCCCATGGTATGCTGATATTTGTTATGTATTGTTAAACATGTGTGCTCCCCCAGGATTGTCCATAACCAAAAAGAGATTTTTAAAAATGAAAGCTTCAAAGTTTTGTGTCTTAGATGGTGCCCTGTTTTGGAGAAATCATGAAGGAATTTTGCTGAATTGTTTAACTATAAATGAAACCAATAGCATCATGAAAGAGTTCCATGTAGGGGATTGTGGAGGGAATCTATATTGGAAGTCCACTGCTGGAAAGATTTTAAGGGCTGGTTATTATTGGCCCTCTCTATTTCCATATGTCAATAAATTTGCTATTTCATGTCACAAATGCCAAATCTTTGAAGGAAAAAGAAAATTGTTGCCTTTGCCACTTAAGCCCATCTCAACCGAAAAGCCTTTTCAACAATGGGGTCTTGACTTCATAGGTGAAATCCATCCCTCCTCTTCAGGCCAACACAAGTGCATTTTAACAGCCACTGACTATTTCACCAAGTGGATTGAAGCCATCCCATGTAGGCAAGCCAATGACTCCACTATTATCCGATTCCTTGAGGATAACATCCTTTCCAGATTCGGCTGCCCTGAGAAAATCATCACTGACAATGTTGCTGCCTTCAAATCCAAAAAAATGATCAACTTCTGCCATAAATTTCACATTACCCTGGGCCACTCTACAGCCTACTACCCTCAAGGTAATGGCCTGGTCGAATCATCCAACAAAAGCCTCATCAACATCATAAAGAAAGTGCTGGAGGAAAACAAAAAGAACTGGCAGAGAAAGCTCACAAATGCCCTATGGGCAGACAGACTCTCAACCAAGAGATCCATTGGGATGATCCCTTATGAGCTAGTATATGGCATGGAAGCCAGATTTCCATCATCTTTGGGCATTCCTACTATAAAACTGTTATAGGAGATTCAAGCTGAACCAAATGACATTCAAAGAAGAATCAATCAGACCATTCATCTCCAGCAGACCAGAGAGAAAGTGTATGACAGAGCTCAGATTTTGCAGGAGAAACTCAAAAAGATGTTTGATAAGAGAGCCAAGGCTGAGGATTTCTATGTTGGCAACAAAGTTCTAAGGTGGGAGTCACGAAGAGAAGACAAGGGAAAACATGCAAAATTTGATTTTATTTGGAAAGGTCCATTCATTATCAGCGCTGTGCAAAGCAATAACACATATTTCCTCAAATCTGTAGATGGTACCACAGCTGAAGAGGGCCCTGTAAATGGCCGAATGTTAAAACATTATCATGATCCCTTTTGTTAAGAATCTCCCAACGGTATTTTGTCTGTATATAAATATTTGTATATATCATCACTTTATTTAAATTTTTGTGTAACAGTCCGAATGATAGAGCACGTAGAAGAAAGCACGCAGTGCTATACAGTTCACAAGCAATTTCAGTTGAGGGAAAGTGTTGTTCTCATTCTAGAGTTTCAAGAGACTAACACTCAACACTAGGAAATTTCAATGTACAGCAACAAAAGAAGATCAAGGCAGCTTGACCTGCTGTTCTTGACTTTTCACAAGGAAAAGTCATCCCCAAGTGGAGCCACTGTTAGCCTCCTGCTGTAGCAGGTTACTCATCTTTCATGATTGACATTTTTACATGCCAAATATGTCATACTTTGCATGCTGCAATTTTCCATATTTACTACAGAGGCCAAAGAAGGATGCCATGAGAGTGTGCTAGCCTAAATGCCATTGTCGTGTTCCAATTTTGATGTGCTATTCCATTTTTTGAAGAATTGTTAGTTAAAGGGAGGTCCAAACAGCTTAATCTTGGTCTCCCTAGGTTTCAATTTATTGTTTTAGAATATAGAGAATGAATATCTGTCCAAACAGCTTAATCTTGGCAGATTCTTAGACAGGTAGAGAAGCAAGGGTGCTCAACAACCTAATCTGAGCCCCTGGATGAAATAAGTGTAGATGTAGATAAGAGGGCAGTCAAAAGAAAGAGGATAATCAGGGTCTGTAATTCTAAGTGCACCCAAACCAAAAAGAAGAAAAATGCTAGGTAAGTAGGCTGGGTAGGTAGCGTTGAGGTTACAGAATGTTGATTTGTGATCAATTTCAGGTTTTCAAGTGTCATATCTAGTTAAGTCACAATTATCAGGCAGTTTCCATTTGGAGGAGCTCAAGCGAGCCATGACTAACTTCCCCCTTCTTCCTTATTCCCTAAATCACTCACTAACTTCCCTAAAGAGGTCAAGATCTGCTTGATATCTCTTAGTTTCATCATTTTTATATCAGTTTGCCTTAGTAAAGATCTGCTTTACTCAAGGAATGTTCATTTCTTTTGTGAATCATTTTCCCTCTGATAGCCTAAGAATCACATACTTAGCGCTTTCTTATCACTTATCATATTAACTACTAACTTTACTATATAGCTCCCTATCTATCTCCCCTTCCCCTACTAAAAATATGTTAAATAACTCCCCCACATACTTATCCCCTCTCGCTGGTTGAAAAAAAACCATAAAGTAACACTTGGGAATTGCTACGTTTATTTTATTTGAAACTTAGCAAGAACCCTCCTTTTGTCTCAAAAAACCATCTTCTCATGCATTTCGGACTCCTTCTGATGCACAAAACCCTCCATCACTCCGTAAATCCTTCCTCTAATGCTTTCTGACTCCTTCACAAAGCATAAAATCCTCCCAAGTACCTTTAAAATCCTTCCAAGGCATCAAAAAGCCCTTTTTGGGCTATCAGACCCCTTCCCATGCCTTGAAATCCCCTTCAAACATTAAAAAATTCTACTTCCAATCATAAACACCCGCATCACTTACCTTGGGCCTTGCTCCGATTGCAAAAAGGTTCTATCAGACCCCCTCCGATGCGATATCGCAGTCGGGAGGGGAGTCGTGTATTAAAACAGTGCATAAAGTGTGCCCCCGATTGGTTTGGCCGACAGCGATATCGCCGATCGACGTATCGCTATGACAAAACAAAGCATGCATGCACGCTGCCGATATGGTCATCATCGATGGTCTATTGCTGATCGCATATCGGCGATCGGCGTTTCATATGAATCCACACCATATATATATGGGCCCCATCTCTTATCCTACCGCCGCATTCTCTATCCTGCCATCCGTTCGATTGGGCACGCCCTAGATCTACGGTGGGCAGGTCTGTTTGCTTCCGAACCTATTGGATACGTCCGAGGATGGGCGTTTTTCCCCTGCCACGTCACCCCTCTGTATAACGCTGATCCCCGATCGTCGACATGCTGACATCACCTATCGTACCGTCGACGTCATCCGCCAAAAAAAACCGCGCAAGTGCAAAATCAATGCTTCGGAGGCCCGGATTCAAATTCTGAGGCAGTTTCGATGCGCGATCGCTACGGGAAATGGGCCAAAATGGGGAATCTTTTGTTCAACAGTTGTTTTTTGCGCCGAAAAGGGCCGATTTAACAGTTTTAAGCGTATCAGTAGGGAGAGAGATGTCCCGATTCAAATGTTAAAGAGTATCAAAGCAAAAGTGAAGCCAAATTCATGTCAAAGAGTATCAGGATGCAACAAAGTGTATCAGTGAAGATCTATCAGCAGCCCGAAGCAGGAAAACATTAAAGAACTCTCTAGCAAAGTCAACAAAACAATAGATGCCATTAAAGAGCTCTCCAATCACAGTTACTGCACATCAAAGTCACATGAGATCAGTAGACCAAAGCTCAAAGCACAGTTATTGCAGAAGCACTGCACCAAGCCACAGAGGACACCATATTAACTCATTTTGATCCAGCTACCTCTGGCGCAGCCCAAAGGATATTTACTTGCATTTAATTTCAGCACAAGTTTAGGTTTAAAAAGCTTTTTCCGGCAGACCTGTTTAGGTCGGTTGTAATAAATATTTTTGGATATTTACCCTATATATACAGCCCTGAACAATGTAATGAGGGGTTGTTGTTGGCTGGTTGTTTCACTTAAGGAGAGACTCGCACTGTATATATGATATTTTTCTATAACCAAAGACTGCTTACAAGCTTGGAGAATGGATTGTTTATTCTGTTTAATGGTTGAAGAGTGATTGTGGAATTCTTGTGCTGTTACATAACTCAATAAGTGCTTCTTACCTCTGTTTTCCATTCATAAGTCATTATCTAAACAACAAAAAGAAAGATTATCTTAGAACTTGTTTAACTGCACTCTATGCTCAATTTCTGTTGTTTCTTTATGTTTTCATCTGTTTTAGGCATAAATATGGATTCCACATGGCTCATATTTGCCCTAATTCATCCATGAATGACAGTTATCTGGGGATTCTTAACTGCCCCTAGATAGAGCTCATTCGCCTTCCCTCTTTTAAGCTGAGTGAGAGATTCTTAATTGCCTCTCATTCCTTAGATTTCATTCCATTTCTTTTAGCTTGAAAGTTGTTTTATGTGCAGCTACCTTGCTCCACATTCCTCTTTGACCAAGAAAACACACCAGCAGTCCTACTCCTTGACTCCATGCCCAATGGTTTGAAACTTATCACTCTATGCATGCCTCTCTGCCTGAAAGTATCATCCTTCCACCACCAAACACAAACAAAACCCATTGAACCCAATAACTAGCCTAAAATCATCATCAACAAATCTAAATCATTAAGAGAGAGCCCTCTCTGATTGCAGGTGGGCTAGAACCCGCAATCCAAAGATTGGTTTGTGGTTACCTCGGTTGTATCCCTTCAGGAGCTTAGGGACAACCTGAGTGTTAACAGGGCTCTAAAAAATAAACATTTTAATGTTGTGAATAAATCTTACATGGTAGATTTCAATGATTAAAATGACAACTTTATTCTTAATCTCATTACAACAAAAATAAATTCAACCCTAACTAGTTGGGATCTAGCAAATCAAGAATTTCATGTAGTAAAGTAAATTTATATGGTATATCCCAATTATTTGCAATGACAACTGGTGTCACCCAGCCACACTGGCTCACAACTCCACGCGTCCGTAGGCTACGTTCACTGTTTGGATTTTACGACGTGTTCGTTGTTGGTGATATTTTGTGTTTTTCATGCAAGTTGGTTCGCTGATATTTTGGTGTTGGTTGATGGAACAAGTTAATGCTGCATTTAATGTCCACCCACTCGCCTCGAGCTTGGCTCTTCAACCCATTCTTTGGCCCAAACGCTTTATTTCTCGGTCATTCGAGACTGTTCTATCCGCCGAGAGGTTGCTGTGAGGGTTTTGAGCGTTGTTCTGTGTAATCCATGTTCTGATGAGTATGGCAATTCTTGATTCGCCTCCGGGTAAGTTTATGGGTGTATTTCGGTCTGTCTGACTTGATTGTAAGCTCGTGGAAGACTTTCTCCAGTGGTTCGTTGTCATTCTGGTTCTGATCTGCTCATTCGGCTCCTTTTCACCTGGTAAGGTTCTTGTATCGTTATGCTATTTTAATGTGGTTTGTTGTAAACTATGGCTCGTCAGGGAACTGCTTTCTGGTTTTGTTTCTTCACCTCCGTTTACGTTCAGTTGTCTTTACTGGTATTTTTGCTGCCTCTATCACAGTTCTGTGCACAAAATAATTTCGATTCTCATCGTCTTGGATTCAGGGGACGTTCTGGTGGTCTTAAACAGGTAATGAAACCCTTCTTTGATTCAAATCATCCTGTTCGTAATATTGGTGCTAACCAACCCTGTTCCTTTGGTCTCAGGTCCACCAGTTTGCTTGGCAACAACTCTGTTCCTCGAGCCCTGGTCCACTTGCTCAGGTAAGATGTGGAAACCCTCTCGTTTCTATACAGGATTCGTCTCTAGTTCCTTTACTGTGCAGGCGTGTTAATTTGTGTTCGATTGTATGTGCGGGTCTGCAACTCGACCCGAGTATGCGGTTCTTCCAGTTTCAACTTCCCTATGATGGCGAACCTGCTGGTAGGCTCTGGCTCCTCAAGTTGTTTGTATATTGTTAGGTTTCTAGATTCTGTAGGGTGATGGTTGTCGTCCGTTGTTGCTCTTATCTGTGTATTGTCTCTATCGAAGGCTTTAGTTCAGTCTAGTTATGATGACTGTTTGTCGAAAGGAGTATGGGTCGTTGTACCCAAACCCTAGGCTAAGGTTTGCCCGCTTCGGTCATGACACTTGATTTTGATTATATTACAGGAGATACTATGGATGTATATGTTTCGATTAACAATAACGATAATACATTTTTGGTCTTAACTGTTCAACTTGTGATAACTACGAAAAATGTTCAATGGAATACCTCTGTTGTGGGTTGTTCTTCCGCGTGCCATTTCCTGTTTGCTCACGTTTGTTTATTATTCATTAGTCCTTGGACTATTGCTCCACTTGCTGGTTACTACTCTGTACACGGACGTTTGTCCAAACTTGAAATAACCTGCTTGTTAAATGAGTGCAAAGTAGGATCACGATTCACGTGATCGCTCACAGTTTGTTATGTGTTAATGTTATAAATGAAATTTACAATATTACAGTAGTTGGACAATGAATGCAAATGGAAAATAATAGAAGAGATTTGTCTCTCTGTATTTTCTTATTTCTTTACTATGAAATTGCTGAACCTTGCTTTTGTGTTACATTCCTGTTCTTATACATTTGTTTTTATTACAATTCGTTACAGTTAATTGAAACGGTCATGGATTTCAGTTGGTCAGTCTTGACATGGTTGATAACCACAGTTCGGTTGATATTACAAGATTTATTTAGATAGTTTGTCTTTTTCCTTCTAAGTTGACAGATTACTTCCTAATTACTGTTTTATTATTGTTTGGATTGTAATAATTCTAATTGTCTGTTTGACTTTGACTTAACACAACAACTCAGAAATGAAACAAATTAATAATCCTACCTTATGACCTCATGTACTAAAATAAAAAAACAATCCAGATGATCAACAACCTTCAAACCTGGCTGAGACTTCACCCAGTCATGGTGAGCTAGATGCTCTTGCATTAGGCTCCCGGGGCAAAAAGGAATCATGGCTCTGGTCCATGAGCTTCTCGACAGAAGTACCCATCTGTTTGATCTACCTGGCATCAAGCCACGAACTATCCTCAATTGGATGGTTCTTCCACTTGACCAGGTATTGTAAGTATTCCTTCCGCCGAGTTCGTTTAGCCACCTGAGTGTCGAGAATGCTCTCGATCTCAGGAGGTTGAATGTAAGGCATCTGTCTCTTCCAAGCTTCTCCTTTGTCCTGCGTGTTCCATGTGGGTCGCATGCTTCCATCTTCTTCCTTCTCCTCTGGGTCAGCCATGTAGGGAAACAGGTCTGCTACATTAAAAATAGGAGAAATGCCTATTCCTGGTGGTAACTGGACCTCATAGGCATTGCAGAAAACTTCTGAAGGATTCTGCAGGGTCCTATCTTCTTGTACTTTAATTTATTGTATGTACCTTTAGGAAAACGTTCCTTGCACAAATGTGCGAGGACTTCATCTCCTACATTGTACTGTACCTCCCTTCACCACAAATATGCTTACTGTTTGTACTTTAAGCTGCTGTCCTGCAATTTAAGTTTCACCTGTTCATGCAAATCCCTCATCGCGTTAGCGAAATCTTCTCCATCTGCGCTTTGCTTTTCTTGCAGTCTAAGATCCCGCAGTTAATGCACTCCATGAGGATGCATGTCGTATAGGATTTGGAAAGGGCTCAAGCCTATGTTGCAGTTAGGTGAATCGTTGTAAGCAAATTTTGCCTGCACCAGCACTCGATCCCACATCCGCGAATTCTCTCCCACTAGATTTCATAGAAAATTCCCTAAACTCCTGTTTACAACTTCTGTTTGTCCGTCTGTCTGCGGATGGTAGGCAGAACTATAAATCAGCTCAGTATCCATCTTCTTCCACAAGGTACGCCAAAAATGTCCCGTAAACTTCACGTCCCTGTCTGACAGGATGGATTTGGGTAATCCGTGTAACCTAACGATCTCATTAAAAAACAAGTGGGCCACGTGGGTGGCATCATTGGTCTTTCTGCAAGGAATAAAATGTGCCATTTTCGAGAATTTATCCACTACTACAATTACTGAGTCGTATCCTCGCTTTGTCTTAGGTAGGCCTAAGATGAAGTCCAAGCTGACTGAGTCCCATGGTCTGCCTGGAACAAGTAACAGTGTATACAGTCCTGTGTTTTAACTGTGACCCTTTGCTAACTGGCACACTTTGCATTTGGCTATGAATCGTTGTACATCCCTCTGCATCCTTGGCCAAAAGTAAAAGTGTCTGAGCTGCTCGAGTGTTTTATCCACGCCGAAATGTCTGGCTAAACCTCCGCTATGATTTTCTCGAATAATGTTTTCCCTCATCAAGCAGTCAGGTATGCACAATTGTCCCCCCTTGAACAACAACTTCTCCTGCAAATTGTAATCTAACCAAGGGCTATTATCCCTCACCAAGGGGTTTTGGCATGCTTCATAGGCCTCCTTAAAGTTTGCGTCCATCTGGTACAAATCTCGTAAGTTCTCAAACCCCAACACTTGCACAGTGCTTTCCTACAGAAGTAAAGCTCCTACTCAGCGCATCCACTACTTTATTAGCTTGCTCACTAATGTGTTTCAATGCGAAATTGAAACTCTGCAGATACTCCACCCATTTGGCATGTTTGTGGTTCAGTTTGTGCTGCTGCGTTATGTACTGTAGTGCAGAGTTATCTGAAAATAACACGAATTCATTTCCTAATAGATAATGCCTCCAGTGCTTTAGTGCGTGTATGACAGCATAAAATTCCTTATCATATGATGAGTATTTCTATCGGCTCTCATTCAGCTTTTCACTCAAAAATGCTATAGGCTTATCCTCCTGACTGAGAACAGCTCCAATTTTTGTCCTGTTGGCATCACAGTGAACCTGAAACAAATTCTAGAAATCCGGTAGTCTCAGGATTGACCTCCTAGTAATCTTCCTCTTCAACAACTTGAAACTTCTCTCCCCTGATTTTGTCCACGGAAAAGGCTGGCTGGCCTTTTTAATAGTATCCAGCATTGGTGCACAAATCTCGCTGAAATTCCTTATGAACTTTCTACAAAATCTTGCTAATCCGTGACAGCTACGTACCTCAAACAAGTTTTTCGGAGATGGCCAATTCACTATCGCTGCCACCTTCTCTGGATCCATCTTCAATTCATTCTCTGCTATTACAAACCCCAAATAAATCAATTCCTTCTACAGAAAAGTACATTTCTTCAAGTTTATTAGTAGTTTGTTCTGTTGTAATTTCTCCAGCACCTTACGCACATGTTGAAGGTGTTCTTCTTTCGTTCTGCTGAAAATAAGGATGTCATCCAAGTAGACTATCACGAACTTCCCAATATACTCCTTCAGCATCTCATTCATTAACCTCATGAACGTACTGGGCGCATTGCTCAGCCTAAATGGCATGACTAGCCATTCGTACAACCCCTCATACGTCTTAAAGGTTGTCTTCCATTCGTCCCCCTCTCATATCCTAATCTGATGGTACCCTCTTTTCAAGTCTATCTTCGAGAAATAAGCTGCCCCGCTTAAACAATCCATCATATGATCCATCCGCGGCAATGGGAACCTGTATCGGATGGTGATTTTATTGATGGCCCTTGAGTCGGTGCACATCCGCCATTCTCCTCCCTTCTTGGGAGCGAGGACCATTGGAATAGCACAAGGGCTTAAGCTCTCCCTTATCAATCCCTTGTCCAACAACTCTTGCACTTGCTTCCTAATTTCTTCATTGTCCTTGGGGCTCATTCGGTATGTCGCTTTGTTTGGAAAACTGGCTCCGGGTATGAAGTCAATGTGATGACTTATGCTCCGTTTGGGGGGTAACTTGTCTGGCAAGTCATCTACAACTATGTCTGTAAACTCCTCCAACATTTGTTAGATCTCTATGGGAAAATATGATATTTCTGTATGCAGCAAGACTGTCCTTGCTTTCTTTACCACCGCATAACCTACCTCACTGTCCTCCACCTGTTTTAAAAACTGTTTTCCGCTGACCAACAACGTTCTTGGTTCACTAGTCTCTGTTGTCCCTTCTTCTTTGAGGGGTACAAGCATATGCTTGATTCCATCCTTCTCAAACTTATAACAATTCATCAATCCATCATGGACCACTTTCCTATCGTACTGCCAAGGCCTGCCCAGCAGTATGTGACATACATCCATTGGCATGATGTCACAAACAACTTTGTCCTTGTATCTCCCTATCTGAAACTCAACCTCGCTCTGTTCCTCCACCAGCAACTGATGGCCCTTTTGCAACCACGAAACTCTGTAGGGGTTAGGATGCTTCGAGCATTTCAACTCCAATTTTTCCACCATCTCTGTGGACACTAAATTGTCAGTACTACCACTGTCTATAATTAATTTACAACACTTACCTCGCGATTTACAAACTGTTCTGAACAAAGCCTTCCGCTGCGTGTGTTCAGTGATCTCTTTGACTGGTTTTAACAACACCTTGTGCAACACCAAAGCTTCTCCCATCTCTGGAGCATTCTCTGCTTCTTGGGGAGGTGTTGTTGCCTCTTCCAGTTGTGCCACGTATGCACCCCATTGTCCAGCTTGTTCTGCTTCTGGACACTTGAACGATCTATGTCCCCATTTATGACACCGATAACATTGGTAACTAGCCCCTCTTCCTCGGCCGTTACCTCTGCCTCGCTGGGATGACCTTCCACCTCTTACACTATCACTTCTATCCGCTGATCCAGAATCTTTGGAACTGCTACCTTCCTCATTATTACTAGCAGTCCGCCCTCTTCCATAGGACTGGCCTTCCCTCTTCTGGCTCCTCATCCTCTCTAGATGTTCTATCTTCCGGTGATTTTCTCCTCAGCCTTCATCACACTCTGATACGCTTCCTTAGTGTTATTCAGTGACAAAATACTGATTTCATCCAAAATATCCAATCTTAATCATTAACATACCTAGTTGTCCTTTCTGTTGTATCTTCTATATATCCAGCCCACAAATTCACCTGATAGAACTCCTCTGTATATTCCCTTGCCGTCAGTCCTTTCTAACTCAGATTTTGCACCTGCCTGTGCAGCGCAATTTGATAGTCCCTTGGCAGAAATCTGCCTTTTAACTTGGCCACCATCCTTGACCAGGTTTTGATCAGCAGTTTGCTTAATCATTTCCTCTCGTTCTAGACATTGTCCCACCATAGGGCTGCGTGTCCTTTCAATTTTGTCGCTGCGAACCCAACTCTGCAGTCTTTGCTGATTTCCTTGCACTCAAAGTACTTATCCATCTCACTAATCCAATCCAGTAAGACTTCGATGGACAGGCTGCCGTCATACGTTGGGATTTTTGGCTTGGGTTTACTGCTTGCTACTAGTACAAACCTCAATAATCTCACTTCTGTAGATTCACCTTCTTGTCCATCTGTTGCTGCTTCAGGTTCTTCCTCACTCTCATCACCTATCACCAGATCTCTTCGCCTACCTACCTCTACTGCCTCCAAACGGGCAGTAAGAATTCGAATCTCCTCTCTCAATCCTTCATATGCTAATATGCAAGCACCTCTTCCACCCCGGCCATGACCTCGTTGCCCTACTTCCATATCCTCAGTCAACTTACCCTGCTTTGATACCACTCTAGTGTCACCCAGCCACACTGGCCCGCAACTCCACGCATCCGTAGGCTACGTTCACTGTTTGGCTTTTACGACGTGTTCGTTTGATATTTTGTGTTTTGCATGCAAGTTGGTCCACTGATATTTTGGTGTTGGTTGATGGAATGAGTTAATGCTACATTTAATTTCCACCCACTCGCCTCGGGCTTGGCTCCTCGACCTGTTCTTTGGCCCAAACGTTTTTTTTCTCGGTCATTCGAGACTGTTCTGTCTGCCAAGAGGTTGCTGTGAGGGTTTTGAGCATTGTTCTGTGTAATCCCTGTTCTGATGAGTATGGCGATCCTTGGTTCGCCTTCGGGTAAGTTTATGGGTGTATTTTGGTTTGTCCGACTTGATTGTAAGCTCGTGGAAGACTTTCTCCGGTGGTTCGTTGTCGTTCTGGTTCTGATGTGCTCACTTTGCTCCTTTTCACCTGGTACGGTTCTTGTATCGTTATGCTATTTTAATGTGGTTTGTTGTAAACTCCAGCATGTCAGGGAACTGCTTTCTGGTTTTGTTTCTTCACCTCTATTTATGTTTGGCTATCTTTACTAGTATTTTCGCTGCCTCTGTCATGGTTCTGTGCACAAAATAATTTCGATTCTCGTCGTCTTGGATTCAGGGGATGTTCTGTGGTATTCCGTGGTCTTAAACAGGTAATGAAACCCTTCTTTGATTCAAATCATCCTCTTTGTAATATCGGTGCTAACCAACCTTGTTCCTTCGGTCTCAGGTCCGTCAGTTTGCAAAGCAACAACTCTGTTCCTCGAGCCTTGGTCCGCTTGCTTAGGAAGATGTGGAAACCCTCTCGTTTCTATACAAGATTCACCTCTGGTTCCTTTACTGTGCAGGCGTGTTAATTTGTATTCGATTGTATGTGTAGGTTTGCAACTCGACCTGGGTACGCGGATCTTCCGATTTCAACTTCCCTATGATGGCGAACCTGCCGATAGGCTCTAACTCTTCAAGTTGTTTATATATTGTTAGGTTTCTAGATTCTGTAGGGTGATGGTTGTCATCCGTTGTTGCTCTTATATGTGATTATTGTCTCTGTCGAAGGCTTTAGTTCGGTCTGCTTATGATGACTGTTTGTCAAAAGGAGTATGGGTCACTGTACCCAAACCCTAGGCTAGGGTTTGCCCGCTTCAGTCACGACACTTGATTTTGATTATATTACAGGAGATACTATGGATGTATATGTTTCGATTAACAATAACGATAATACAGTTTTGTTCTTAACTGTTCAACTTGTGATAACTACGAAAAATGTTTAATGGAATACCTCTGTTGTGGGTTGTTCTTTTGCGTGCCGTTTCTTGTTTGCTCACGTTTGTTTATTATTCCTCGGCCCTCAGACTATTGCTCCACTTGTTGGTTACTACTCTATACATGGACGTTTGTCCAAACTTGAAATAATCTGCTTGTTAAATGAGTGCAAAGTAGGATCACGATTCACGTGATCACTCACAATTTGTTATGTGTTAATGTTATAAATGAAATTTACAATATTACAGTAGTTGGACAATGAATGCAGATGGACAATAATAGAAGAGATTTGTCTCTCTGTATTTTCTTATTTCTTCAATATGAAATTGTTGAACCTTGCTTTTGCATTACATTCTTGACATGGTTGATAACCACAGTTCGGTTGATATTACAAGATTTATTTAGACAGTTTGTCTTTTTCCTTCTAAGTTGATAGATTACTTCCTAATTACTGTTTTATTACTGTTTGGACTGTAATAATTCTAACTGTCTGTTTAACTTTGACTTAACACAACAACTCAGAAATGAAACAAATTAATAATCTTACCTTATGACCTCATGTACTAAAATAAAAAAACAATCCAGATGATCAACAACCTTCAAACCTGGTTGAGACTTCACTCGGTCATGGTGAGCTAGATGCTCCTGCATCAACAGCTTTATTCTTGATCTTATTACAACATAGATAAATTCAAGAGTATATACATATTTCCTTATCTGAGACAAACTTTGAACACATTTTGAGATTTCATAAGATTATAATGATACAATTTACTTGTAGGATATGGGAAAGCTATCTACATCTATCACCCATCACTGAACAACAGTGTTATTGAGACACCATCTCATGGCATTTGAATCATGTAAATAGATAGTGTTATAGAGATACCTTGCAATGCCTATGTAGATAGATAGTGTTATAGAGATACCTTGCAACACCTATTCAACACTACCTTCAAGCTTCAAATTCATCAATTGATTTACTTTAGTATAAAATTGTAGTGAGATTTTATTAAATACAACCTGACAAAAGCCGTTTATGATAGTTGTCGTTGCCACTATGGATTTATCCCGCTATTGAAATAGAATACTTGATATTCCTCAATTTTTGAGGTACTTTCTTCATGTTCAACATGGGCTATTGGGTTCTTCACGTGGAAAAGGTTGCAAATATGAGATTTATAATGGAAACAAGCATGCAATTCAAGGTTTCTCCTAAAGTCTCTTGGGTGGATTATAAAACACCATCTACTTAAAACATGATATATGGTAGTAACAAAAACCTACCCAAGATCCCACTTAAGAATTCAAAATGTTGCAAATAGAAGATGTCTTAAACAATATCAACTATTTAATTGCATAATCACACTAAAATAGACAAATATTTAAAATGTTGAAAAGTGTGAAAAAATGGAATTGGAATATTATAGTTATGTTAGGTAGATATAACTATGTAAAATGTAACTTCTATCTAAAAAATATAAATGTAACTTCTATAGCTACCTGAAACGTAACTTCTATATAAAAGAATGGAGTTCGAATATTATAGTTACGTGAAATGTAACTTCTATATAACATTCTAAATATCCTTTTTGAGTCTTTTAGGAGACTAATATTTTTTTTATCTTCGGTTAATAACTTAATACTCCACCAAAAATAGCATTGAATTGGTTGTTCACCAACCAAGGGGAAATTTTAAACTAGTGTGAAAATTCATACCCATTCCCCTACCATATTTCTAATATTTTATTTGTGTGTGGATTTAAGATAGTGTAATGTAACTTCTACATATTTGGCAATTTAAATGTAAAAAATTACCCAGATTGAAGTTATATAATTAACTTATGAACAATAAGATATGCATGAGTTATAAGTAATATGATGTTTACATGTTATATCAAGACAAACTTTTTCTCATCTCATTAACTATTATCTTATAGTTGGTGATGGATATAGCCTTTAAAATTATGAGTCATCCTTGTCATATATTATATTTAATGATGGATATAAATTTTAAAAGCATCAACATTGTTTTTTTATTTTATGTATGGTTAATTTGAATGGAAGTTCTCATAATATTATTCAATATTATTTTGTACAACTGGAAATAAAATGATGTGCGGGTGGTGTTTCTAGTGATTTTCAAACTTGTTTTAATTACCTAAATTTAGCCTATTTAAAGTAAATAGTTGCACTGACCATCTTATCTTCAAGTCAGTAACTTTACTTGAGGGCATCTTCATGACATCCACCATCTCTGAAAATTATGAAATATTGGTAGTATCTTGCACTAAATAGACAATGTTGGCATAGAATCTTTTATTGTTTTTTTTACTCCGTGTCACAAATTTATTGATATTTTATGATTCTTGGTTTCGATTTCCATGCTAGGACTAGATTCATCATGCTTGCTAGGATTTTTAGTTATGCACACATCATATTGCTCACTTCTAATTGTATCAAAAATAGAGAGTATGCACAATGACATGTAGTGACATGTGGGTGCCTATTTTACTCACTAATATGCTTGATTTTTTAACCCATTACAATCCTACCACAATGAAATTAAGAGAGACAAGGAAATAAGAAGGACTATCAATAAATGAAATTAGATAATTTAGAATGAAACTCAACTTGTACCTGAATGTAACGATAAGTATTTGTAGCTGCCTGGTCACCGTTGAGCATCGAATCACACTATGAAAACTTCCTTGCATTATGAGAATTTGGTTGCACCTATACTAATCCTCTGTAGTAGTTCCTTGACTTGCATTTAGATATAATTTTAGAAACAATCCTACTCCTGCATTTCTTCCCTATATGGATCATATTTGTCCCCCCCTATTGATAGTTATTTTTCAAGGCAACAGAATAGAACTCTCCAATTACATCATCACCTTTCAAAAAAATCTTGAGTATTTCTATGTGATTGTCAGACCAGTCTCTACTCAGGTCCATGAAATCCTTGAATTGTCTCCATCCCACAAACCTCTTTTTGTAATAAAATTAAAAATCCCATGTCTGCATTCCTCATCCCCAGGATACCAATTCTTTAAATTGGAATACTTTATCGTTGCTCCCTCGGTGCAATAGAGATCCACTATTGTGGCATGGAGATGATTAGTGTCATAAAATGGTGCAGTGCATCCTTCAATATATGTCACAAAACTCCTCACACCTCACAGAACTCCTCTCATCTACAACAATAAGAGTCCTCTTAAATTGCCTGGTCTCCATCTCATTCATCCTGAAATAAGTGGATATTTCCATTTGTGACAAAGTGTACTTGGGGATTTAATAGAAAGAGTGATCACTAAAAAAAATAAAATACAATGTATCATAATAGTTATCAGTAGGAGGAACAACCCTGCCAAGCTACTTCCTAACTAGATCAAGATACTCATGAATTACCTCATATAACAAACACAAGATAACTTCAGCTGCCTATAGAGTCTACCTATGCATGGTAGCAATGAAAACAGTGTCAAAAGCATCTACAACAGTGTTGGTCAGTATCTTCTTCTAGTCAAGGGCATGCCCAACTTTTGAAAAGTATCAAGAAGGTCAGGGTCCACCTCATGCAAGCTCCTCTTCTTCTTCTACTCTCTTTGTTTAGGTTCAGAATAATAGCAAAGGTCTTGGAAATTGATGGGTGGGTAAAAGTTATCAAACCATTTGGATTCTTCCATTTTTAATCATTGTTAGTAAACATTAAGTATAAATTGCAAAATCCATTTAGGTTCCTTCTTTTTAGTTGAGATTAACCTAAGATTTGGAGAGTTGTAAGGTTTAATGGATATAAGTATATTCTACTTAAAATATAGTAACATGGTTTAAAACTATAGCCATTGAGATCATAATTTAAGGATGAAACATAAAATATTTTACGTTCATGATTACAAGAAATTTTAATTTCATGTATAGTAACATGGTTTAAAACTATAGACATTGAGATCAGAATCTAAGGATGAATTGGAAAAGATTTTATGTTCATGATTACAAGAAATTTTAATTTCATGTAACAATGTTTGAGGAAGGTCTAGTATGTTCATCCTACCAAAAAAATTTCTTACATCACTTGAGCTGTTTGAATTTGGGCATGGTGGAGTCCATTACACAAACAATCAATTACTAAAACAGGGTGAAAAGAAAAAATAAAATTTCATGCATTCTAACCCTAGAATAGGGAGAGCGAACTGATCTGTATAATGAGGACATGCAAAATGCTTAATTGTCCATTGTCTTTTGATGAATTGTTGGCCGCAATCAAGATCTGCATTATCATAATCATCTAAGGACATGCAAAATGCCTACTTTTCCATTGCCTTTTGATGAATTGTTGGTTGCAATCAAGATCTGCATTATCATAATCATCAAACCCTTTTTACAATAAGGACATGAAAAATTCTTACTTGTGCATTTTTTTTTGATGATTTTTTGCCACATTAAAGATCTACATTATCATAATCATTGAACCCTCAACTGTAGATGAAATTTATGCTTTCATGATATAAACCCTCAAAATTGTTTACCTATAAGAACAAAAATCATATTTAGTAAAAAGGAAGTGCTCTCCAGAGTAATCATTAAACCCTCAACTGTAGATGAAATATATGCTTTGATCATATAAACACTCAAAATTGTTTACCCATAAGAACAAAAATCATCTTTAGTAAAAAGGAAGAACTCTCCAGAGTAATCATTAAACCTTCCCATAAGAACACAAATCATCTTAAGTAAAAAGGAAGAACTCTCTAGAGTAATCATTAAACCCTCAACAGTAGATGAAATATATGCTTTGACGATATAAACCCTTGACATTTTTTACCCATAAGAACAAAAATCATCTTTAATAAAAGTAATCATTAAACCCTCAGTTGTAGATGAAATTTATGCTTTGATGATATAAACCCTTGAAATTTTTTACCCATAAGAACAAAAATCATCTTTAGTCAAAAGGAAGAACTCTCCAGAGTCCAAATTCATACCCATGTACAAATGGCCAAAATCTCCATGCCTAATGACCTTGCCCTTCCTCCATCTAATCGTTGATGCTATCCTAAGGTGTTTCCCATGCAAACTCCATCTGGGGTTCGAATCCCATGAAATCCATACCCATGTACAAATGGCCAAAATCTCCATGCCTAATGACCTTGCCCTTCCTCCATCTAATCGTTGATGCTATCCTAAGGTGTTTCCCATGCAAACTCCATCTGGGGTTCGAATCCCATGAAATCCATAACCCATGTACAAATGGCCAAAATCTCCATGCCTAATGACCTTGCCCTTCCTCCATCTAATCGTTGATGCTATCCTAAGGTGTTTCCCATGCAAACTCCATCTGGGGTTCGAATCCCATGAAATCCATACCCATGTACAAATGGCCAAAATCTCCATGCCTAATGACCTTGCCCTTCCTCCATCTAATCGTTGATGCTATCCTAAGGTGTTTCCCATGCAAACTCCATCTGGGGTTCGAATCCCATGAAATCCATAGATCACGTTGATGATCTTCCTTCTTCTGGAATTTCCACTCAGATATCAACGAGGTAGAGAAAAATGCAGTGCTACAATGTGATTTTGTAATATGTGAATATTTTATTTGAATCCAGTGCTAAACTAAAAATGAAAAAGAAAAGAAATAT
>APFE030464537.1:289224-336596 GCA_000404065.3 Pinus taeda | reverse complement strand
GGGGGGGGGAGATAGAGGGAGGTGGGATATATGGGATAAAAAGGAAGGAAGATAGAGATTAGGAGATAGAGATGGAATTGGAGGGGGCAAGAGAGGGAGGGAACAAGAAAAACATAGAGGGAGAAAGGTGGAGAGAGAGGGGGTGATAAGAGAGTCATGGAGAGAGGAGGGTGGGAGGGAAGAGAGAGAAGGATGTATATATAGAGGGAGAGAAGGGGAAGAGAGGGAGAGTGTGTGTGTGTATGTTTGGGGGATGAGATAGAGAGAGGGAATAACAAAGAGGCACAAATACAAATATAGATATTATATAGTATTATATAACCAACCTTGATCCAAATTAAACCTATAACTATCAAGTGTTGAGAGGGATCCAATCTCTCGAGGTGAAAACATTTCCTCAAGTTTTGCACTAGAAAAAAAAAGTTTGCACCTCGAGAGATTGGATCCCTCTCAACACTTGATAGATCGTGGTTATGATGGATCTAGGTCAGTTAATATGAAATTAAAGTAGTTTTTATTTGTTATTAGAGGTCTTAAAATTAAAATTTCTCTTCAAATTAATTTCAAATTGGAATCCAATTAGATATTCAATGGAATACATTTTTTAAAAATACATAAAATAATTTTTTTTTATTAAAAATATATTTTTAAATTACAAATTATTAGAGACAAATAATGCAAAGTTGGCTCACCTATACACCATGTGAGGATGAAGAAGTATTTAAGGAAGGATAACCTTTCAACCAATATTTAATAGCCTTTCAATCCCCTATCACTTGTAAGTTTAGATTGCTTGGCACAATTAAGATGACTAACATAAAAAACAGATTCATATTATTGTAGTACTTGTTAGGTAGTTGTATTTTTGTTCTTAGACTAGATTAGTCATTGATGTTAGTCATTTTTAGTTGTATTACGTATTAGCTAGTCACACATTTTAACCCGCGACTAAATTAGTGATTTATGTTAGTCATTTTTAGTTCAGTCACTTACGATTTCTCATTTTTGGTAGTATTTCACTTGGAAAAACTGCAGTGAC
Source organism: Pinus taeda (assembly GCA_000404065.3). Classification (NCBI taxonomy): domain Eukaryota; kingdom Viridiplantae; phylum Streptophyta; class Pinopsida; order Pinales; family Pinaceae; genus Pinus; species Pinus taeda. The sequence goes on along the minus strand of APFE030464537.1, from coordinate 335,557 downwards.
TAGATTTTTTTAGTCACCTAGTCACTAATTTCTCATTTTCTACTAGTGTTTTGATTGAGAATTGTTGAATGGCTTGGGTGATAGTGCTTTTTGGAGTATCCATTATTTTCAAAAATGTTGTGAAGATGGTTAAGTTCATATTTTAAATATTCAGGATCAGATATCCTAGAGGCTCTGGTTGCTAGGGTTTTTATGACACCAATTTTTTGCTTAGGGTGTTGATGAGAGTTAGCATGAAGATATTTATCAGTGTGAGTTTGCTTTCTGAAAACTTGGTGGCCAATGGAAATATGTCTCGACTTCTGACTTCACAAATTTTAGAAAGCTAAAATGCTAAAACAAATTGTCGTAAACATTATAGGAAAACATAGAGTTTTTATATTGATTATTAAACAAAGTGTGCTACAAGATTACATTTTGAATAAATTTCTATTAGTTGTAGTCAATTTCTACCTTGAAATTTCAGATAACTTCATATTTTAACTTGTTTTCTATGTGGGGGGGCATTTATCAGTAGAGATGGCGGTTGTAATTTTTTCTATAAATATTTTTATATTTTCACATGCAAGATGCTTCTATGCTTCTCGTGATTCCTCAAATTATAAATAGTTGAATTTACTATATTTCTTTGTCTGATTCCTCTAAATTTGACTAATAGTTTTCACTTTTCACGAAATAATGGATTTAAAAGTCATTACAACCTAGTGTGAGCAATTATTTATTTATTTAATTTTAATAATTAAAAAATACTTGTGCCTATGCGTTGGGCTCGACTGAGGTCGAGGTTATTTTCTTCCCTAGCTAGATGTTAATGCCAATAGAACTACGATGCCCCGAATATTTAAAATACCATGATATGAAGTCCAAGTTAGGACTGTGCATGAAATAATGGATTTAAATGTAATTGCAATCCAGTGTGATCAATTGTTTTTTTATTTTTTTTTTCAGTAATTAACACATGTTTGTGTCTATGTGGCAGGGCCCGGCTAGGTCAGGGTTATTTTATTCGCTAGGTAGATGTTTATGCCAATATAACTTTGACCCCTCGACTATTTAAAAGACCACAATATGGAGTCGGGGTTGAGACCTCGCTCATGGGTCTTGTGGAAATGGAAAGATGGGCCGACCTTCGACTTAAAAAATTTTAGAAAGTAAAAAATGTTGAAAATTTTTGTTGTAAACGTTATAAGAAAACATGGAGTTTTTATATTGATTATTAACCAAAATCCCCTACAAGATTGCATTTTGAATAAATTCCTATCACTTGTGTGTGAACAATTGTCTTTTATTTATTTTTAATAATTAACACATGCTTGTGTCTATGTGTTGGACCCGACTGAGGTTGCGGTTATTTCCTTCGTCAACTAAATATTTATGCCAATAGAACTCCAACCCCCCAACTATTTAAAAGACGATGATATGGAGTCAGGGCTAAGACCTTGCTCATGGGTCTTGTGGAAATGGAAAGATGGGCCGACTTCCAACATTGTAAATTGTAGAAAGTTTAAACGATAAGAATTTTTGTTGTAAACTTTATAAGAAAACATGGAGTTTTTATATTGATTATTAAACAAAATACCCTACAAGATTTCATTTTGAATAAATTTCTATTAGTTGTGTGTGGGCATTGTTTTTATTTTTTTTAATAATTAACACATGCTCGTGTCTATGCATCACGCCTGACTGAGCTCAGAGTTATTTTCTTTGTCAACTAGATATTTATGCCAATAGAACTCCGACCCCTCGACTATCTAAAACACCACAATATGGCGTCAGGTTCAACACCTTGCTGACGAGTCTTCTTAAAATGGAAAGATGGGTCTATTTCTGACTTTACAAAATTTAGAATGTTAAAATCTTGAAAAATTTCTTCGTAAACATTACAAAAAAATATGGAGTTTTTATATTGATTATTAAACAAAATTTGCTACAAGATTGGATTTTGAAGAAATTTCTATTAGCTGTGGTAAGTTTCTACCTTGCAATTTTATATAACTTCATATTTTAACTTGTATTCTGTGTGTGGGAATATTTATAAGCAAACATGCCAATTGTAATTAAGTTATAAATATTTTTTATATTTTCACATGCAAGCATGCTTCTTTTTTTCTAGTGATTCCTCAATCCATAAATAGTTGAATATACTTATTTCTTTGTCTGATTCCTTTATATTTAACCAATAGTATTTACTTTGCATGAAATAATTAATTTAAAAGTCATTGCAATCTAGTCTGAAGAACTGTTTATTTTATTTTATTTTTAATAATTATCATATGCTTATGTTTATGGCTTAGACCCGACTAAGGTTAGGGTTGTTTTCTTCGCAAGCTAGAGCTTATGCCAATAGAACTCCAAGCCCATGGCTATTTAAAATTCCACGATATGGAGTCGGGGTCGAGACCTTGCTCACAGGACTTGTGGAAATGGAAAAATGGGTTGACTTCCGATTTAGTTGTGGTTAGTTCCTACTAGTCTACTTCTATAAGATTGCATTCAAAGCATCAAAACTTGGCCTTGCAACATTACATTGAGATTATTTATGTTTTCTCCCATTTGAATTAATTACATGTCCACCTCTATTTAACACTGAATCTTTGTTGTTATTTTTATATTTACCCACAAATTGCATAATTTTAAGTTAAGAAATAAAATCACAAATTAAACCAGAGTTTGCTCGCAGGGAGATTTCAAAAAACATCATCAAACGTGAGTTTCAGATCCAAATTAAAAGGTGTATTAATATTAATATCCACATTTAAAAACCCAATGCATAGAGAACATGCTCATCGAAAAATTAACTTGAGTCATCTTAAAAAATTCTCTCAGAATATTGCAAAACCATAACCTAGAATTTTCAAATTTAACGTGAATTTCCATGGTTTTGGAGACATCTAAAGCTGACATATTTTTGTTGGTAAAATCTAGCAATCTACTTCCCCCAAAGTCTATCTTAACACCCTCTGAAAACTCTGCTCTTGGTTGTAGATAAACATGGGAATTCTAGCTTCAGTGAAGGCCACAATGCCAAGAAAATAATGCAGATCCTTTGAACATGAAAGAGAGCTTGGATGTGCAGAAGACTAGTTCGATTCGCACATTGGAGACATTGCACAAAGGCAATCCATTAAAAGCTATTGAGGCTCTGACTAATTAGGAATGCGCTTATTGATAATGCCTTAATAAATTGTCTACCAACACTCTTAAATCTAAGTTTACAGCACCAAAGCTCAAAGCAAGTGGTGCAATTCTAGATAATTGTTAACCAACAAAAAAAATAATGTGCAGCCCGAGCATTCAACTCCCAGCCAAACTGGATCCACCAGGGTATGCACGTAGAATCCATGTTTACGGTATTGGACGCTTAAGCATTTAAGTCTCATGCCATTCATAAATGGAGTAGTCTAGAAACACCACAATTTAGCTTGGAAACCATGCCCTTAAGAAGACCTAGGTTGCTTGTCAATGGAGAATGTCAACGTCTTGTGCTTTGGCGTCTACCCTGGTACTGTCGCAACTTCTTGTGGCATTTTCAATTCGGATTCTTGACTCAGGTTGCCCAAAACTGATATTTTTAACATCAACGATGGTTTCAGTGCATGAAAATTGTACTGTTTGATCGGCCCCATGTATCGTACATACCAAGATGACATCCTGCCCTCTTAACCCGTAGCTAAGAATGCGGGAGACTGACATTGCTCAAAAACTTACAACAAAAATAAAACGTTAACTATATAAAATTACAAAAAATTATACAATACATAAAAACTAATACAACTCCACCGATTATAAATATCGCTACACAAATAACAACATAATAATAATAATAATAAAAATTATAATACTTAAAATGGTAAATAATAATAATAATAAATTGTGAAAACTAAAAACTTTATGCATAAGAAAATGTGTGTTTAAAAGGTGTTAAGTGGTCTAGTTCCCTAGACTCTTATGAAGTGTTGTCTCCATAATGTCATAGCACACTCAATGAACACAATGAACATAACACAAACTTTTATTTAGAATTTTCAATAGCTATTTGTGAGGAAAAATACGTTGTCCCTAGAATATCTTCTCATACTCATTGAACATAAGACAACCTTTTATTTGTGATTTTCCACTATTTATTTATCACCAATACTATATCGTATTTATATTTGTTTAAAAGTAGTAATTATATTGGTTTAAAAAGTAGTAATTGTTATTTAAAAATTTCCTATAGACCAAAATATAGTAATGATGATTTTTTCCTTATATCATAAAATCAAATTCCAATATAAATTTGGAAAATAAACATTATTTTCAAATTATTTCTTAAATAAATAATTAAAAATATTTCCAACAATAAAATATTTATAAAAGATTATTATTGATTAATATTTTTTTATACATAAAAAATAATACTTAACCACTAATAACTTATAATCAATCTAATACTGCTGGTAATAAAGTGGACAACTTGAATTTACTTTTACTTTTTATCATCTGATAAACCAGATTGTGTTCCTCCTTCAATCTGGTTTGAATGATATAATTAATAATAATCGTGTCTTTTGAACCCTTTTCCTAATAAATAAAATTGACCTTATGATACAGTTGTAACATGAACTATTATACATAATACAATAATAGCCCATATAATGATAATAATATTAGTCTTTTAGAAATTATTACTAGTAATATTAGCCAAAGTTAATATTATTAACAACTATATCTTAATAATATGATATTAGTTTATATTTTATTACTTTCTCATAAGAGTAATAATTAAATATTAATAATATTAATATTAATATTAATAAATACTAAAATATATAAATAAAATAAAATAATAATGTCTTTAGTTTTTAATTAAGTTCTGATGTAAATCTTAAGTTTAATAATAAAATAAGGGGTATGATAATATCATCATTATACCATTATACCTTTTATTAAATAATTTAAAATAAATAATATTTATTAAATATAATATTAATATATTGGTATATCAATATTATTAATTAATATATTGAAATTAAAAAAAAAATATTATGTTAATATGGTTAAATATTATTATTAAATAATATATAATTGAGTGAATATATAAATCAGTTACATATATAAATAAATAAAATTAATTAAGTTCTGGATCTAAATATTAACTTTAATAATAAAATGGTAGTATATATAATAATTTTACCATTATTTATAATGGTAATTTTAAATAAATAGAAATTAATATTAATATTAATATTGTATATAATACATATTGAATATTAATAATGTATATATATATATATATTATATATATATATAACTATATATATTATATATAGATATATACTTAGATTATAATACTATAGACAAGAAGGAAAAAATAAGTAAATAAATAAATAATAAATTGATAAATTAAATAATTAAATAAAATTTGGTTCTCTCTTTTTGGGCCTGGTCAAAGCTAGCCGTTAGAGGTCTTTTAACCAAAAAATTTAGCTGTTGGAATGGCCTGCTGTCTCTATTTAACTTATCGCTCAGATTGGATCCTTTAACCGAAAAATTTAGATGTTGGAATGGGCTGCTGTCCCTATTTAACTTATCGCTCAGATTGGATCTTCAACTTGTCCTGATGATAAACGTGTGGACAAATGATTTTTTATGTGATTTTGCTGAAATTAGTCTCACAAACAAGATTATGGATCACAAAAGTCTGAATTCTTTAAAAAAAAAATCATTCCAAATCGCTAATAACACTCCTAATTTAACTCAACAAACATTAAAACTCCACCACCAACTCTTTAAACTTGTTACTTACCCAATCAACTATTACTTTAAAATCTCTTAAAATTTAAACTTTCTAAAACCTAAACTATATAAATTATCAATGTACATTAAAACCAAGACTTGTCATATCTTACATTATTCACTAAAGATATTCACTATATAAAAGGGTGCAATGCACTTATTATCTATTAATTCACTGGATATCAACGAATTAATAGAATATTCACGTAGAGCTTTATTTTTTATGAAGATGTCTCCATCGTTAATGCATTATCCACTATGATTTGACTCTTTACCTTCATTATTGTATCGGCTTGTAATCTTATATAAAAAATGTATAAAAGGATGATAGGACATTCATTATTTTTAAGCATCTATGTGACTTTTATTTTTAAATTTTTTAGAAATGTTATATCAAAAATGTATAAAAGGATGATAGGACATTCATTATTTTTAAACATCTATGTGACTTTTATTTTTAAAATTTTAAGAAACATAAATTCAAGGTTTCAATTTATTTTCACTTTTAACCTAGGTGCATCGCATTATGCTTCTTACTAAGATTACTTTTCTTTTATAGTTCTTCAATTGCTTTCAAAAGCCTTTTTAGAGATAGTTACATTTCACATCTAAAAGTTACATTTCATAATTGTTTATTAATTGAAAGACACTTTTAAAAGAATAGCACTAATTTCTTCACTTTAGTTTAGAGTTTTTTGAATTGTATTCGAAATATCTAAAAACCTTGGGATATAATTTAAATATGGTCTTTTAATTTATTTTTAATATATGGTTTGACCAATTATTGAGTTTTTTTATAAATTATTTAAGAATTCAAATTCAAGTTTCTATTATTTATATTTTGATTATTTGAAAATATTTTTGGAAGAAATTACATTGAAAGATTTAGGTCGACGCATTTCGTACCAATCTATGTGGTTCATCATTAGAACAAGATGAAAAATCCCATGCTCTTGTGGAACATCATACATTGGTGAAACAAGCCGATCTATTAATCAAAGGATTAAGGAACACATTGCTAATATCAAGCATGGGAGGACCTGCTCTTCAGCGTTAGCTAAGCACGCAAAGAAGACCAAACATCATATATGCATTGAGGAGACTAAGGTCATTGTGAAGATTTCTCATTTTCATCACCATAACTTTAGGGAAGCCATAGAAATTGAGAGGAGGCCTAGTAATCTTAATAGGGATGATGGTTGGAAAATCAATAGCTACTAGATTCCTACCCTTTCCTCTTAGTTTCCTTTCCTTTCTTTACTCTTTTTCATCTTTCCGAATTTGCTTTTATTTGTTTTTTTCCCCTGGGGTTTATTTGTCCTCCTTTGCCCTTATTCTCCCCCTTGGTTTTATTTTTCTCGTTTTGTTCCCCTTCATCTTTAATAGTTTTTAGTCATTTTCTTATTTAACATTGTTTTCATCGTTTTATATTATATATATATATATATATATATATATATAGATATATATATAATAGGATATATATATTAATATATATATATATTATATATATCTATATAATCCTTGGACCTAAATTTCAAATCTTCGAATAAGTATATAAAAATAAATTAAAAACATATACATATAAATTTTTTTTATAACCCAAAAATAAAGATTTTTCTTTGTTAGTTTATAATTAGTTAATACTATTTATATATATGATATCATCTCTATTACTTTTTAATATTTTTCCCCCTTTGACAAAAGTTAATTTTCTCTTTGAATTAATGTTTTCTTTTAGAGTTTGTTATAATCTTTTGTTTAATTATTTTTATTTATATATTTTGGGTCATATTAGTTTTTATATAATTATATATATTGGAGTTAATATTTAATTTTGATTTAATTAATTATATATTTATTTAATAATAAATAAAATTATTTTTGTCTCTTTCTCCTAACCAATCAAATATAGTCATTTTCCTTATAGCCGTTAGAAGGTCTTATCTCCCTATTTAACTTGCTGCTATGATATGATTTTTCATCTTGTCATGATGATGAACCACATAATTTAGTTCTTCCAATGTAATTTCTTCCCAAAATGTTTTCAAATAATCATTTAAGAATTGTTTCACATTTTTTGAATTCTATAATTTAATTTGAAAAATAGTTTTTTGAAATTTATTGTTAAGTATTTTTTTTTCAATAATTTATATTTATTTGATTTAATAATTTTTTTTATAATATAGCAAAATATGTATATTAAATATTAAAAGTATGAAGAATTTCCCTAAACTTATATGAAATGTTGTCTCTCTCACACACACACACACATATATATATATTAAAGCTACAATTTCATTCCAATTTAAATGGTAAAATTATACAAAATCATCAATATTATATTTGAATGATTTTTTCACCCATAATATCTAAGAGAATTCTAGGTGTTCAAAAAATCTAGTAACCGACTAAAAGGAATTATAAACATTATTTATTGCAAATTCAAACGTTATATACATAGAAAAAATTAGAGATTAATCTAGTATGCGGTAATCAAAACCTGGTGGAGGTGGTATTCGACTTGATGTAGAAGCCTTAGAGCAGCATTGAGTAGCATGGTGATTGTGCTCTGCCCGAGTTGGTGTTGGCAATACAATACTAGTATCCTTTATTGGAGTTGAATTTCATCCCATTGTAACAAAATTTCCTTTTTGGATTCATTCCTATCCATCAAGAACTTCCCCACTAGTGTTTCCACATGCCAATATAGGTCTACAATGTTATAGTATTATGTTTCTCTCTCCCTAGTGTTCCTTGTATCAAGAATACACTTCCCTAATTCATCATTAATATCCCAGTTGAAAATCACTCCATGCTCCCCCAGGATTTCCTACTCAATGATATCAATTTATTCTATAATATGATTTGGGGGTGAGGGGGTAGGGATTTTCTCATAGAAAATGTTGGTAGATTCTCATGCTTTCTCTTGTACTCACGAAGAGGAGTTTCCAAGGTTTCGTTCCTAAGTGGAGGTGCCCTTCTGTTGACCCCAGGAACTAGTGGAACCATCTTTGCCTTGCACCTAGAATAGATATCTTCCCCTTGACATGGTAAAGCTTCCTACACACAACCAAAATAATGAAGAATTAGTTTCCCAGGTTGGGAAAAGTAAAGTACATGTGACAAGGGCCAAGAGTGAGAGGAGATAGAGCCTCTGTCTTCCTCTCATAGAGCAGATGAAGAAAATACATTAAAGAATTGGCATAACATACCTCTCACATTGAGCTAAGGAACCCAAGCATCATTGCAATTATTCCTTCATCCATTCCAGATGACAGGAGGATCTCTAGAATTGGCACAAAATATCAGATATTAAAGTGGAATGGAAATGATGGTGGTCCTAAGCTATTTCCATAAATGGCTTAAATATTAGTCACCATTTCACATTGAACCCCGTTTCCTTCATGACATGTATGTAGGAAAAGTGGTAGAGCTCCCACATGTGAATCAAATTGATTGCAAATAATTGTAAAATTTAAATAATTTTCTAGATTTTTTTAAGATGTAATATAAACCTTGAATTAATATTTATTTATAATAAAAAAAATATGATTAAAATTTTTAGTTAATAATAAATTACCTAATAATTATAATTAATATATTACTTAATAAATATAATAATCAATATAATATTAAATTACACAATAAATCTAATAATGATAATCAATATAATACTATTAAATAAATTTTTCTACTAAGAAAATTTAATCATCACATGAATCAATTCCTCACCTATTTATTCAAACACTTAAAATAAAAAACCCTCATTCTCAAATTCATGGTTCCCAAACCATATGAATTAAAAAAAAAAAAAAAAACAAAAAACCTCTAATTCTCAAATTCATAGTTCCCAAACCAAAAGTCATATTCAACAAAGCAAACTCTAATTCTCAAATTCATAGTTCCCAAACCAAAAGCCATATTCAACAAAGCAATCATAGTATAAAAAAAAAAAATCCGGTACAAGTCTCAAAGAATTACCATCTTAAGGAGTCATCCTCCATGAAAAGAACTTTCAACATTTTAACCCTGATTGTGCCCATTGTTAAAAAATTGGTCATGCCATCAGAGATTATAAGAAAATCACTAGTAATTAGGTATACCTAACCAACGAATATTAGGTATATTAAATCGAATCATTCTTTGACAACGTGCTTTCACTACCTCTCTTTCTATATTGAATATAGATGTCTGTTGTTTCTCATCCTATGGAGTTGGAGTCTAGATTTTGTTGTTTCTCATTCTATGAATTATTATACATTTTCTTCCCTTGGATGATTGGTTATTTTTTTTATGACTTTTAATAGCTAGTATAATTTTATTTCATTAAGAATATAGATGGTTCGAACTTTCGAATATAGTAATATTTATTAGATTTATTATATATTGGTTTGAATTATTTTTATTTATTAATAATTAAAAAAAATTAATTAAATTTAAAAAATACATATTTTACTTAGCTCTTTAATATTAATATTTTAAAAAGGGAATTTAGTTGTTTCTATGTCATCACTCTAACAAGTAAATTATTTATATATATAATATATATATTATATATATATATATATTAAATTTTATTAAATGTTGTTAAAATTAAATTTTAAAGAATACATATTTTATTTAGTTTGATATTATTAATTTTAAAAGGAGAATTTAGTAGTTTTTATATCATTATTTTAAGAATTTCAAATGTTTTTTTTTTCAACGAAAATAATTTTAAAAAAGAATGTGATTTTTTGTTATTTAAAATGCATTTTTGAATGCATAAATAGATTAAGCACTTGAAAAAACTCATGGGTACTCGAATTCTATAGATTAAACAACTTAAACTCAAATTTAAAAATCTCTCTGCTGGATTTTGATTAAAATTAAACTAGAAAATTGTCATCATTTCATATATATATATATATATATATATATATATTCTAACTTTTAGATGAAATAACCTTTATCACCACATGTTTTCTGGTTAATTTTTAAAAACTTGAATTTGAGTTGTTTAATATGGAGAAATTGGATTGCCCTAGGAGATTTTTTAGGGTGCTAAATCTATTTATGCATTCAAAAATGCATTCTAAACAATAATAAATCACTACATAAATATCTAAAAATTATACATGAATATTGCAACCATGCCCATAAGTTATGGCATAAAATACGTGAGTCAATTATCCACATGGAATTATGGCTTTCAAGTTATGCTCCAATTAAATGTTTGAAAAATAGTTTTTTTTTTTTTAATAATATTGAGAAATAAATGTTTATTTTTCAAAAGAAAATGTTAAACTAATAATAGTCAACATACAAATAAGTTGTATTAAATAAGTTTTGGTGGGTCGTGTTATTAGAGCCCATGAATTATATGTGATGAAACCATTAAAAGGATTGGGGATTCTCCATTGTAATGTGTCTGAGTTGAGTGAAGGGCTCACTTAGTGGGGCTAGGATGTTGGATGACTTGGTTACTTTGAATTCAAGACATGGTTGCTTTAAACTATAAAATAATAATAGATCTATTGTCAGCTTGTTTTTTCATTCAACAAACCAATAAAAAAGAGAGAGAAATAAACTAATAATAACATGTAACCAATTAACAACACATGGAAACCACATTTTACCATAAAAACACTTGCGGACAAACTAGCTAGGAATAACAAATATACTATTATTAGTCCAAAAAAAATATGGTGGAGTCTTCACACCTTTAAATAGGCTACATTACATTAAAATCCCATGGGAAAAACCATGGGTTATGAAAGTTAGAGCCCGAAAATTTCTAATGGTAAATTGATCATATAACTGAGTCAAGTTTATCTAACATACCCTAAAAATCCCCCCTTAAACTTGACTAGGGTAGATTAACTTGGTCCCAACAACTTTATTGAAGTCCATATAAAAAAATTACCATATATCGAAATACATGGGTAACGAGCTGTTGTATACAACAATTTTCTAGGATTCCTTTTCTTGTACATGGTTTTTCAACCATCTCGTATCCTAATATTTCACATTCTTCCCCTCAAGCATATGAGTACACTTGATACCCTCATATCTATTCAATTTGTTCATTCTCCAACTTGATCATCCATAAGTCCATGTGTCACTGCATTACTACATATGTGCCCGAATAAAAGGTCTTACATCAATCTAACCTCAAGCCAACATATGAGTACATCTACAACCATTGTATATATTAAAGTGATTGATTCCACAACTTGAAACATTATGTGTTACCATGCTACATGTATTCCTTAACGACAAGTCTTACAACAACCATGGGAATTACAACTTGGACCAAAGTCTTTAGGGTGTTCAAGCAACACTACGACTCTCCATCACATATTGGATCCCCATCTATGTTATCTTTTCCATGTGAGCTCTCTCTCTCTCTCTTTCTATCTTAAACCCATGATGATCAATACCTTGAATTGGCTTTCCAACACGATTTACACTCACCAGAACTACACAATCTCTCATCAACACAACTAGTGTCCATTTAGCGGGCATCATTCTCTTTTATCATGGCCACCATATCCTTTCATTACACATGCACCATCTCTTCCCAATATATTCTCCACAACCTATAGAACATGATCTATTGGTCTTGACATGTGCTCAACCCTAGCCGATTAAAAATCCTAACACTTTGATAACCCTCGTGGATTTTGTCGTTGGCATTGACTTTCTCATTAGCTTCTCTAATCTAGACTGGGCATGGATATCCTTTGCACATTTTCTCGTACTCTCTTTAGTCTGCCATGTTTCCACTACCACCTCTTAGAGGTTTTTCACTGCCACTTGGCCTCCACAGTCAATGTGCTTCTCACAGCCCTCAACTTCCTATCTTCTAACATTGTTGGCATGAATATGGGCATCTCGAGCCCTCTATCCTCTACCTTAATCCACATGGGGAGAGCTTTGCATAACTCCTTTACAACAAATGATGTGGCAAATCACAGGCTATAGTGCAAATAAAAAACCCTTTACTGCCTCCTTTGGTTGTCACAATGGTTGTTGATGTTAATGTTACTTTTGGATCAAACTATTATGCACACACACTTTGTTTATGCTCATGGTTTCTATAATAAATTGACCCAACACTCAAACAAATGGCTAAACCTCCAACGTGGGAATGGATTTTTGTTACAATCACCGAACCCCAACCTCCATGCAAGATTTTTAATTCAAATCTGACTCTTTAAATAATTTTTTCATGGAGCTGCTAAAAATGAATGCTCAAATCTCTTGATTAAATGTGGCCTCCTTCATTCTACACTTTGAATACCTCAGATCAATCCATTATTGTCACTTGCCCAACACATGTTGCACAACCACTTTTTTATTCAAATTGATATGACTCTCGTCTTGTGGATATTTGATAGATCATATCAGTAGAGGGAAAATCCATCATAATGGCAAGCTCGAGAGCACCTCCATCACCTTCTTCTTTTATTTTTATTTTTTTTAACCATGAAATCTTTCTATGCAAATCCCTTATTCATGCCTCATGCTATCAAATCTCAAACCTAGCAATCACAATCTTAGAATAGATCTTATGTCCTCAAGATCAAGATCCTTCACTAGCATCTATTAGACCATATAAGCCTTTCGACTCTAATACTAGTCATTAGTAAAAAAAATGAGAAAGAAATATATCATAAATACATAAACATTAATAACATATAGATATCATATTTTACCCTAAAAACCCTTGCGCAAAAACCAATTGTGAACAATAGATCTGTTATTCTTATCCCAAAAAAAATTAATAACAAAGTCTTCACACCTCTAAATAAACTACATTACATTAGATTACCATAATTAAACAATGGATTATCAATATATGAAACTATTAGAAAAATCTTATATTTTTTTTGAAAATTACTTTATTTATTTATTTATAAACTTTGAGAATCTCATGAACATTTTACTTACTTTATCCTTTTCATATGATATTCTACATATTCGATTAAAACAATAAAAGGACAACCTTTATATTTTGAGTGACATCTCTTTATTATTTCATTTTTAAAGTGACAAAATCTATAAATATTAAAATATCTAAAACAATAAGGAGAGAACTCTTTATATTTTGCGTGACATCTTTTAATTATTTCATTTTTTTAAGTGACGAAATCTATAAATATTATAAAAGATTAAGTAAAAAAAAAGACTCAATTTAGTGTAATCTTATTCTCCTCCAACATCTCATATTAAATCATAATTATTTCATTTTTAAAGTGACAAAATTTATAAATATTAAAATAGGTAAAACAATAAAGGGAGAACTCTTTATATTTTGAGTGACATATTTTAATTATTATTTTTTTTTAAGTGAAAAAATCTATAAATATTATAAAAGATTTTAAGAATAAAAAACTCAATTTAATGTAATCTTATTCTCCTCCAACATCTCATATTAAATCAAAACGTTTTATTAGGTTTTAATTATAGCAAATAATTTTTTGATATTTTGAGTTACATTTTGTTTATTTTTATTTTAATGTTTTTTAATTTATTTTTTGTTTTTTAATAAACAATTATAAAGATAATGAGATTTAATAAAAAAATATATTTTTTTTGGGATCAAATTAAATTCTAATTTTTAATATTAATCTTTTTATTTTTTTTATTATTCAATATGTACCATTGTTTTATTTATATATATATATGAAAGTTCACCTTGATTGTAGAATCATATAATTTAACTTCAAAGATAATAGGCTTATCAATGTTAATTAAGTATTTTAGTTTTTTATGGTTGTATTAGCATAATTTTCCATATAAAATATAATAGTATTATAGTACATATTAAGAATAATATGTATTAAAGAAAACAACAATTTAGTTTATCATATAATTAATTATGCCTATAGATGTGTCTATTTTGGAATAGAGTTAAAATTTATTTCAAAAATAGTTACGCCATTTTTGCTATTTGTTGCATATAGAGTTGTTATTGACGACAATAAAAAGTCATTGATGTCAAAAGGGATGTATGAGACACATCAATACTACCTATGATGACCAAAGAAGTAATAAGTCTCCCTATGTGGCAATATGACAGTTACATCTCTTATAGGTTCTCATCAAGAGCAACTAAATATGTTTGAATTTATTTGAGTTTTTGATGCAGTTATGATGTCCTAAAGATCCTATAAATAACATGGTTTTGTAAGTCTCGTTTTGATACTTTTCCAATGGTATATCATGCTCAGAAAAACTCCTCCCATATGAGAAGTTATGGCCAATTGAAGTTTTAGTATTAATTGAGGGACCAAACTTTATGAGAAATACCCAAATATCAAATTAGTTAACAAGTGCACATGTTCAGGGTAGATCCACTATTGATAGAGCAATTAAAGACCTCGGGTGCACAAACCTGTGTACTATTTAACACCATTAAATGGTCTGCATCTTTCAGGCCAATCAATGAGACTCATAACATTTCAATGGATGGATGATGTTAAAGATACATGATGTTTAATCAACCATATTGGTCCAACTGAATGGAGACACAGGGCAAAATCTCATTTGACAATGAAATTGACCTGTTGGAGGAATGACATATGGCACTTTTGCATAGTCAACATGACATATCAATAAGATGATGTCATCTTAGTGATGCAGCACCACTAGTGGCCACCACATGGCATGGTGATTTGGCACACTTTGATTGGTGAAAAGTACAAAAATAGGTGACATGGCATGATGATGTCATGCTGACATTATCATGCAATAACCAGTGATCGCTAGGTCACATGGGGCAGTCACTTGGTCATATGAGACTCAAAATCAAAGGCCCTAAAGTCAATTCAATGCTAGGTCATGTGAAATGTGAAGAAAGATAACATGGTCTTACTTGTCCATTTGCAATGGGTAAATTGCAATTTGTAAGCCCAAAAAGAGGTGGCTTGTGGTCTGCTTGACCCAAATCCTCGTACCACTCACATAGTATAGTATGTATAAGAGGGTTCATCCATTGCTCAAAACACAACATATTCATTCCAATTAGTATACGAAGAGATCATTTCTGAAGAGTCCAAGAAGATTCATCGTGAAGGCATTTGTTTTAGTTACACGTCATTAGTTATGGTTTTGCGAGGGTTGGAACTCTGAAGTCTAGCAAAGGTCGGGTTGCAAGTGATGCTATTCTCTGTGATGGAACTTGTAGCTATAACATTGGCCACAATAGCACAATATCGTCCTATATATATAAAAGTGACATTGACCTTGTTACGATGACCCATGGATGTTTGTTGGCATGAGAGGTTGATAACATAGCCACGATGGTTCTGTCTCCGTCCATGTAAATACATATAAGTGACGTCGACCCTGTTATAATGAATCATGAAGGTTTGTTCATGTGAGAGGTTGATAACATAGCCACGTGGATGTGTCTATGTCCACGTAGATCCATATGAGCAATGTCGACCCTGTTACGATGAACCACAAAGGTCTATTCATGTGAGAGGTTGATAACATAGCCATGGTGGCTCTGCTTCCATCCACGTAGATACATATGAGTCACGTCAACCATGTTTCACTGATCCACGAAGGCTTTTCTACATAAGAAGTTGAGTCACGGTGGCTCTGTTTGTTCACACATATATGTTTTTAGCAACGTCAACTCTATCACATTGAGCCACAAAGAACGGTTTGCATGGAACATTTCCATACGGATCAATGTGGAACCCATGGATATAGATTCAAGTAGTAATGGTCTCACTCTTTTCTGAGGCAACACTCTCATAACAAAATGATTGGCAATACATCACATTACATGTGACATTGTGACAACTAAGTTGTTAAAGGCGTGTGCACTATACATCCAAGGTCACAAGCTCGACCCTGGTAAATTTATATTTTATTTTTAAATATGGTTGCCATTTCGCCACATGAATAACACACCGACGATGTACAAATTGTAGCACCGGTGCCGGATTTAGTGATTCTGTCTAGTGTGCCCACAAAGGGGCACAATGTAGCACATTTAAACTAACATATAGTTTTATAGGGTTTAAACTAACATATAGTTTTATAGGGTTATTTTGAGTTTTTGAGGTTATTATTTGTCTAAATTAAGTTCCCGAAGAAGCTAAACTATCAAGGTTTAGAGATGAATCTAATGGGAGGTGTATGATGCCCTTTTGACACATTTGATTACTAGAGTCCATTTTGTATGTTTTGAGGGGATGTGAGCAGGTTGCAGTGGTTTCTGAATGCATAGTGAAAACAAGTTCTGAGGAGGGGTTTGAGTGACTTGATTGATGAATTGGTAGAAGCATAGTATGAGCAACAACATGAAAGCTAGTGAAAATTATTATATGATAGTTTGTGGTAGTATTTATGACAGTGGGTGTAGTGATAGTGGTTGCAAGTTATTACAATGATAGTGATTGTGGGTTATTGCAGTGATAATGGCTGCAACTTGTGATAATGATCATAGACTATGTAGTGACAAAAATTATAGGTTACAAATTGTGACATTACTTATGATTTAGTAATATATGATGACAATGGATCCAATTTAAAAATGGTATGAATTAGAGGTCTAAAAGGAATTTGAAGAAGGAGGTGGGTGCCTTCATTGAGGTTGAAGCCTCAAGCATATTGGAGCCTAGATCAAGTTGGATCCTACTCATTTTCGAGGTTGGATCCTAGAGCATGTTGGTGCCCACTCATTATTGAAGTTGGTGCCTCATTCAAGTTGTACCCTACAATGAGAAAATGTTTGCATATTATATTCAAATTCAAGCTTTTGTGATTCATATTTTATATGTGAAACGTTTTCGAAAGAAATCACATTGGAATATTTAGGTCAACGCATTTCAAACCAACCTGTGTGGTTGATGATGAACCACACAGGCTGGTTTGAAACGCGTCGACCTAAATATTCCAATGTTTGCATATTTTGAAGGTTGGTTCCTCAATAAAATTGTAGCCTTCTACAAGTGGCACCATGCATATCTTGGGGGTAGTTGCATCTAGTAGGTCCTAACCTGCAAATCTATGTAATGAATTGAATATAAAGAAGTTGAAGGGTTTGTGGTTTTCTTCCATATGGTTTTCCATGTAAAATGCCCGTGCCTCTATGTGTTTTGATGGCCTCTTGACGCATTGTTGATATGATGGTAGCTTTATGATGTTTTTATTTCTCTGATGTTATGATGATTATGGTTATGATTCATTGTTGCAATGATTGTTTAATTAATAAAAGTTATGAAATGGTAAAATTTCTCTCACACTAATTCACACCCCCGTCCTAGTGTGATCTTTGGGTGAACAAGTCGATCAGAGCAGGTGCCTTCAAAACAATTATATAATGGAAGGTTGAAGTTCAAGGAAGATGGCCATGACTAGAGCAGTGGGTAATCCCCCTATGTTTGATGGGACCAATTATTTATTTTGGAAAATAGTGATGGAGTCTTATCTCATTTATTTGGGAGCAGAAGTTTGGGAAATTGTGGAAACTAAATATAAAGTCGCTAATGCTATTTTGAAAGATGCAATAGAGAAGGAAGTGTACACATATAATGTACATGCTAAGCATGCTATCTTAAGTGGCTTGATAGAGTCATAATTTGTCAAAGTAGTGTAGTGCAAGTCAACTCATGAGGTATGGAATAAAATAAAAACTTATTATGAAGGGGATGCAAAAGCCAAAGAAGTTAGGTTGCAAGCACTCATGGGACAATTTGAAAGTTTGAAGATGGAAAACGATGAGGACATTGATTCATATTTCCTTTGAATGGACAATATAGTCAACTCCATTGCAGGTATCAGTGAAAAAGTCTTGAATAGATATGTTATTCACGAGGTATTGAGATCACTTCCGTCAATATTCAATCCCAAAGTATCATCCCTTGAGGAACTATTTGAAGTAAACAAGTTCACTGTGGATAATTTCATGGAACTCTCTCCACATATGAGTTAAGAATCAAGGAAGACAAATCAGGAGTAAAGGAAGCAATTTTCAAGGTAGTGAAAGAAGAGAAAGAGTAAGAGAATCAAGCAAACACTAATTCTGATGAAGAAGTAGCCAATTTTTTCTAAAATTAGAATAGAGGAATTGGCAAGTTAAAAGGTAAGATTCCCTTCAAATGTTTTGAATGTGGAAGGGTAGTTCATTATGCATCTAAATGTACTTATGCTAATATTAATGATAGTGATGATGAGTCAAGATTTAGATCCAAGCATCTAAACAAAAAGTAATCCAATAAGAAAAAAAATCCTATTCAAAAGAACAAAGTGACATTGAAAGCAATGAAAGTGTAATTGATGAAGAAAGGGGTGAAATATTATTCATTATTGATATCAAAGAACCTGAAGTAGAAGTAGATTATGATGGAGAACTTAGAATTTCTATAAAATAAATAAAGTTCCTTAGAAAGAAGGAAGGTCATATCCTGTAGTAGCTTCAAGGAAAGAGCCTAAATGAAGACGCCATTCACGCTCTCAAAGTTGAATTAGAAGAAGGAAAAAGAGTAAAGGAGTTTTTGTCTGAACAACTAAAGGAGAAGGAGAAAATCTGTGGAAGGCTAGAAGATAAATTTATCCTCTTGAGAGAATAATTGGAGCAGATTAATTCAAACCTTCACAAAGCGAATGAATCCCTATATAACATTCTCAACATACAAAGGTCCCTGCTTGTTAAGACAAGTCTTCGTTATCAAGGAAATTGTGAGGCACCTAAAAATAATGCACCCCCAAGATCTCCTTCTATATCTAGGTATCAAAATAAATTATTTTGTTATTGTTTCTCATGCACAATGTTTGGAAACAAAGTGCAATATTGTAGAACTTATGATTGTGTAAGGTAAAGAGGATATGATCAGGTACCTAGATGGAGACATGTGAACCAAATTAGAAGAATGACTTAGCCATTTCTGTAAGTGTTGAAGCTCGATGTTGAATGCCACATATGTCACAACAAAGGTCATATAGCACGAGATTGTAGACTCAACTCTAGAAGGTACAATAGACAAGGAATTTCTATCAATGCTAGTATATGGAGAAGAGGTGAAAGAGGATATCGATTAGGTCTAACTCCTTAGATCTAATCCTTTGGAGAAAGCTTCTTCAAGACCATCACTTGTCAAACCAAAACTTGAAGAAGAAACTACATGTATGAGGGAAGTGTCTCTTACATTAACTAGCATGACATGGTGATTCTAAGTAAATTTGGTAGCATGCATGCTTGATCTACAACTCTCCAGGATAATGACTCTTGCATTATTTGATAATGACATCTTAGTTGTAAAGAAAGGACAGGTGAAGGAAACATGTTTTAGGAACAAATAGAGAGTGCAAATATGATAGGTACTATAGATGAAGGAAGCATGGTATTAGGGGGAGACTTTGAACATCAATCTTAAGCAACAAGATACTTAGAGAAAGACCACAAGAGAGCACATCATCACAAATTGAGACTTAGATAAAGTCTACAAAAAAAGGGGGAAGCATGATCTCATGGGGAGTACAAGAGAAGTTATGAGTAGTAGTTGAAGCATCGTCTTAGGAGGAGACACTATCATAATAATAACATAGAAACAAGAAGGAAACATGGTTCAGTCAGGTCCATAATATCATCTAGGAAAATGTTATGGACATATACTTATAAAGGATGATTAACATGGCAGTTTCAACATATATCTGTGACCCTTTTCGATTGATGTCAAAGGGGGAGAAATGGAAGACATTGATATAGACACTAACATTGACCAAGGAAGGCATTTAGGTAGAGAGAGATTGCAGACATTGACATTGACTAAGGAAGGTATTTGTGTAGGGGGAGTTTGTGATTGGATGACATTAATGAACATCAATGTCTAATGGTGTTTCCATCGATGATAAAGGGGGATATTGTTCCACATACTATTGTCATTGATGAAAAAAAGATGCCACTGATGTCAAATAGGATGTATGAGATAAAAACAATACTACATATGATGACAAAATAAGAAACAAGACTCCCTATGTAGCAATATGATATTTCGATCTCTTATAGGTTCTCATCAAGAGAAGTTAAAGGAAGTTGAAGTTATTTGAGTATTTGATGCAATTATGATGTTATAAATACATTAGAGAAATTTTGAGTTCTAAAATGGGCCTCCCAAGGAATATTATGAAATAATAGTGGAAATAATAAAATAAGATTAGATTACCTCATCAATTTTTGGAGGGAAAAAAGAAAAAAACTACTTTTTCAACTCATATTTTCAACTTATCTTCCTACGATTTTACTCAAATTTTGAGTAGGAGCACTCAATGGCTGCGGGATTTAATTTATTCATCCAAGGAGTACCCATGTTTGAATCACAATTGTCATTACACCAAAACTCATAGGTGTTAGTAAACAAACACATCACCAGATTTAACGAATCCTTGAGAGGTGATTAAGCACATGTCATGAAACACACAGGGAGTGCTCAGTTATCTAATGCCCAAGAATCTCTCCCCAATGCGAGCTGGGTGTGATTCAAACTCGAGACCTTTGGATCTGATACCACTTGTTGGAATCATGATTTTCATTACACCAAAACCTGCAGGTGTTTGTAAATACACACATTGCCAGAGTTAATAGACCCTCGACAGGTGGTTAAGCACATGTTAAGAAACACACGTGGAGTGTTGGATTATCCAATGCCCAATAGTTTCATACTTTTGATGGACCCCACTATATGAAAAATGTGAAATACATGAAAAAATGTGATTGCAATCACGTTTTTTTATGTAGTTCACATTTTTCATGTAGTAGGGTCCATTGGAAGTATGCAACATGGGTACTTTTTGGATGCAAAATTAAATTTTGCATCCAATGAGTGGTCCCACTTGAAATTTGAGTAAAATCGTAGGGAGATAAGTTGAAAATATGAGTTGAAAATTTAGTTTTTTTTTTTTTTTAAATCTTTTTAACTTTTTACTCCAAAAATGGTGATTCATCTCCCATGTTTGAAATCATCATATTGAATCCTATTGGCTCTTATAAAGTTGATTTTTGTTGTACATTTTTTGTTTTGAGGCCCATTTTTTACCTAAAACTACAAACAACATGGTTGTGTAGGTGTCATAGATACATTTTTCTTGCTTAGACAAGCTCCTCCCGGATGAGAAGTTATGGCCAATTTAAGTTTTAGTATTAATTTGGGGACCAAACTCTAGGGGGAAAATCCAAATATCAAATCAGTTAACAAGTGCACATGTTCAAGGCGGATGCACCATTGACAAAGTAATCAATAGCCTCGGGCATGCAAATTTGCACAGTATTTGATGTTATTAAATGGTGTGCATATTTTGGGCTAATTAACGACACCCATAACATTTGAATGGATGAATGTTGTTAAAGATATACAATTTTTAATCAACCCTATCATGCCAACTGGATGACGACACATGGAAGTATCTCATTTGATGACGATGTGGACTTGCTGGATGAATGATATGTGGCACTTTCACATAGTCACAATGACACATCAACAATATTACATCATCTCAATGACATGGCACCACTAGGGGCTTACATCGTAAGGTGATTTGGCACACTTTTATTGGGGAAATTATGAAAATAGGTGACATGTGGCACCCCTCATAGGCTACCATGTGGCACGATGACATCATGTTGACACTATAATGCGTATGAATGTCAGGATCCAAGATTGTCCTAATTTTTTCCACCTAACCTTCACCTTCTATTTTACAAGCCAAACAAAGACCTTGATGTACATATTTTTGGTTTATGTTGTTGTATTTATAAGGATATGGATATGGAATTGCTTATCTTTAAAAAAGGTTAGTATATTAATATTTTATGATTAAATGTTGCATTTGATGTTATATCAAGGTATTCTCATCTTTTATAAGCCTTTAATCTATTATGAAGTGCATGTACTAAAAATGAGATAGGTATTTTGGTCACGAGATTCCTGCACTGGCTTCGAGATTCCCATAGTAGGGTTTGGAGCATGGACAGTTGAACAAAGAGTTAGCTGGTAGTCAAGTGAATTTTCAAGATATTTTCATGGATTCTGATGAAGAAAGTGCGCCCATATCTCTTAGCCTTCAATAATGAACTCTTGGATTACAACCTCTTTTCCAAATAAACCTAGATCAATTTGGAAATGGACCTCACTGATCAATAGTAGTTGTTTGAAGATCTATTGTTAGGGGGATTGCTATACTAGTTTTCTATTTTTTCCTCTCCTATACTGGCTTGACTATAGCTATGATAATCATTGTAAATGTATATTTATTTCAAGCTATGGGATGTAATAGGTTAGCAATACTATTATCTCATATATTGTTAAAGACAACCACTCTGTATTTCCTATATCTATATGGAGCCAACTTACTGAACTCAAAATGTATTGAGACTGAGGTTTTTATTAATACAAAGAGCATCAATTCCAGGTTCCTTTTCTATTCCGATTTGATTTTTTTAGTGATTTTGTAACTCTATATTTTAGCTTCTCTTCCACAAGGGCACAAGCTAGTTAGTCAAGGCCTAACCAACCCGGCACATTGACCCTTTGATAGTTAGTACTATGTGGTTTGCCTTTTATTTTGATATGATATTGTGGTGTGCAAGCATATAGATATTGCGGAATATCTTTTGGAATTCTGGTATGGTATTTGCGTGTCACTTAAAAAAACAAAATCTCTGTTTTCTTGAAGGTATTAAGAGTGCATGATTTGAAGTATAGCTAACTCGAATCTAGTAAAAATACTATTTTTTCTGAAGATTTATCCAATAGTGCAGGCATGTGAATTCCATTGCATATAATATATTCCTTTTCTAACTCTTGATTTGTCCTTTAAATATTTGGTTACATCCCGTTTGATCGAGAACGTTGAGTCTTGGATATTTATTGAAACATGGTTTGATTTTGGATCTAAAAGAACTCTGATACTTGAACCCATGTTTTATTTATATACCCATATGTATTTTTGGTTGTGAGAAGCAAACTTTGAAGTGGCTCTTACATATTTCGATTTCTCTAATAAATTGAAGTAAATTGGTTTCTCTAGGGTTTTGATTAAAATCTTGAGCGATTGGATATCAGTGTTCGGGTAGGGTTGCTCTCTTAAAACTTTTGTTTTGTCTTGAATACTCAATAAAGGGTATCTCGATATGATCTTGTGCTACAAGAAAACAACATTGAAGCCACCTTCACTGTGTGTTAGTGAAGGAATAGGTCTTTGGTATCTTCTTTGCTTGAAGAATTGTTTACTGATATTGTGTTGCATCATTTTGAATCAAAGAAGATTCATGATACATGTGAATGCTTGAATGCCCCCATCACTAAAGATTACTTATTGTGATTCAACCTTTTCTTGGTATGATCAGAGGAACAGGGCATGTTTTATATTGAGATTTGTTTGATTGATGCATGAGTAAAATTTTGTGTCTTGGTATGAGTTGGTGTGAAAGATCTTGATTAAAGAGACAAACTTTGGCTCATGATTAATTGTTTTTCCATGACTTGGTTTTCATTTAAATTCCATTGGTTTCTTTCATAGATATTTCTTTTAAGCACAAGTTGTAATTCTCTTGTTTGGGTTATATTTTTGGTTTGTGAAGGAGAAACATAGTGAGGTTATTTGCCTTGATTTCTTCCTAAAAGACATTAAGATTGTTAAATACATAATGCATGAAAGAGAAGTGTGAAAATATTGGCAAGAATAGAGTGAAACTTCAGATAGTACATGAATTAGATTGAAGAAAGAGTGGAACTTTAGGTAGTGCAGGAATGCGTTTGTAAGTATGTATGAATATTTTCAAGCACTCTTTTGATTTATTAAGTTAAGGTATGTGTTCTTTTTTATTCTTATTGTTCATTTTTCAATCTCATTTGTTTTAGGAACTTGTGAGTGAAGTAAGTGGTATTCAAATTGATTGATCAAGTGTTTTCAATAATGTTTCCATTGCAAGTAGTGCAAGAATCACATAATAGAATTGTTACTAATTTTCTTTAGGTCTTAGAAGATTAATGATTTGGTTTGGAGGTAGGATTGGCTTTATTGTAGGATTGGTTAGGTCTCTTGGCATTGACTGTGTTGTAACTCTAAGTGTATGACCCCTGGTTTGACAAGTAAGTGTTGAGGCTTGTGTGAAACAATCTTAACAACCAACATTTTGGCGTCGTTGCAAGGGAGGCGCTTGGAGAGGTTTTGCTAAATTTTAGTCAATTTTATTTTCAACAATAGAGGTGAGTTCTACATTGTTCTTGCTAATAGGTGTGTGCTTTTGTTGTTGATTTCTTAAGGAAGCATAATTTCTTTTGGATTTTTGTAGGTACATTTTTTGAGATACTTGTAGCATTAAAATCGAGCTTGATTTTTCTAGCAAGTGTTTCTTTTATTGTTTTGAAATTTTCTGATTTGATTTTTTTTTTAAACATGAATAACTATAAGGGGTAGAGGTCCAAAGCCCAAGAAGGGTAGAGGAAATATTGATAATTTGGAAATATTTTCTTCTCAGGGTGGGAATTTTGTTGTATGTAAAAACTCAAGGAGTACACAGACCAATGAAGCGGGTACTTTACACCTGGACTCTGGTGATAGTGGTTCACAACTAGTGGTAGGGAAGAAGGTAACTTTGTAGCTAAGAAATCAAATTTAAAACATAGTCAACCTTCACATTTTACAAGGGACAATCTTCTTGGAGGAAAAAGGATGGCATATCATGAGGATGTCAATGGTGAAGGATTTGGTGAAAATCATCCATAAGAATAACAATCCACCTTTGGATTCCCAATTGTGGACCCTAATATAATGGTGAAAATGAAGAATACCCCACCATCAATTATTCCTAATTTTCATGGTAAGGTACATGAGGAGCCTAGTGCTTTTATTTTTGAATTTGACATATTATGTAGGATTTATGACTATTCATTCGATTCCCAAAAATTCAAGATTTTTCCCACTACCCTTAAAGACTCATCTCTATGCTGGTTTATGGGGTTGGGGGAAAACACTATAATTACTTGGGATTAAACGAGGAGGAATTTTTTGAGTAAATGCCAAGAGTACTAAAAAACTTGTGAGATGAAATATGACATCTTTACAATAACACTAAATGAGGATGAGAGTTTTGAGGACTATCTCGAAAGGTTCCTGTATATCCTTCAAATGTCCAAAAACAAATTTGATCCTAGTACTATTAGGACCTTATTTTTATGTGGGATTTTGGATGATTCCAGAAATAATTTTAATTTATTATGACAAGTAGTTATTACTCGGCTAGCTTTTGACCAAATTTGTGACTTGTGCAAGAAATTTTCATGTAATCAGCCTTGATCTGGTAAGGGAATTAGAAGCAATTTTTGGAATATAAAATATAGATCTACTGATGCTATGATTATTGGACTTGAAAATAAAATGGATAATATGAAATTTGAAATAATGAATATTGTTAGTAAGCTAAAATATTCTTTAAAATTTCAGAAAAAAAACTAGTAGAAGAACAAGCTTCATTGTCCATTTATTGTCCAAAGTGTAGAAAGAAGCATATTTTACTTAAATGTCCTACAGATGTCAAAGTTGCTAATGGTTGTGTGATATGTGTAGGTAAACATCCGACAAAGGAATGGTCGTCCATACTTAGATTGAAAACAACTTTTGAAGAGGAGCATTCAACACCTGAACCACTGCATGACATTAGAGCACGAATATCATGGCCTCGGGTAGGTACATGTACAGATTTTGAACTTGCACCATATTTTTTGGGTTCTCATGGGTCACCACAATATCCTTATCAAAATTTGAATTATTCTCAGTCTTGGGAGTAAGGGTATTATCCACAGTTTGGATAGTCTCATCCTCCTTGGCAACAAGGACGGGGGGGACCATCACATTCTCACTTTCCTTACCCTATACCTCCCCAGACTTACCGTACACAATTTTCATCTTAACCATTAGTGCAACCCTCATTTCTAGCTACTCTACCTCAACATACATAACCTATGCCACCACCTTTACCCGTGCCACTACAATTTAGGTCACCTCAGTTGCCGACATAACATATGCCCAGCCAAAATACTAAAGTGGTACAAATTATTGACTCTATTGGACCACTCCCTTTCCTTACCTATCATATTATACCCATTCAGGTTTGTTACCTAAAATTTAGATAGGGAAAGGTGATACAATCAGTAGAATAAAAACAAAATAATATTGCGGTGATCATTGAGGAGAAAATTGAGGAGGAAACTCATAATCAATCACACAATAATGCCACTTCATAGCCTATTCCTCTAAACTCAGAATCCTCACCTTGTTCCTCAAACCATCCTCCCTATTCAAAGAGGTTGGTTATGGAGAAATCCATCCCTCCCCCTATGCTACTTAATTGAGGGATATTTGTATCAATATTCGTCTACTTCAGGCCTTAAAAGAAATTCCCATTTATGATAAAACTTTTAAAGATATCTATATCAAACAAACAAGAAGGAAGAAATTAGAGCCTCATACTATCTAGTTTGTCAAAAAGGTAGTCAAATTGATGACAGGGCGTACATTTGTAGATAAATATACTAATATTGGAAATTCGGTTGTATATGTACAAATCGGTGGCATATTAGTTCCCAATGTTTTGATTAAAATTGGAGTGACCATCAATGTAATCACCAAGAAAGACTATGGAGTAGCTTTTCTTGACTCACCTATGGCAAACTCCCATTGTGTTAGAATTAGATGACCGATCTAAAATTAAATTGGAGGGGGGTTTGGATGATGTGACCATATTAATAGATTCATGGGAATACCTTGCAAGCTCTATTGTCCTAGAACCTAAAACTCCTAATAGAGGTAACCCCTTGATTTTTAGACAACCATGTCTTGCCAAGACTTATGCTTACATTGGTTATCGCTCTGGCGACATGTTTATGATGCATGGGGACTCTAGGAAGAAGGCCACCTTGTACACTCCTACCAAATCTATTCAAGAGCTCTGCGATACTTTGTGGTTAGATGATTATAGTAGTGATGAGGAGAACCAATCCCTCTTTATTATAGACAAGATTCATTAGTATTATGAGTGCACTGAGGAGAGTCAGGCCTGCTAATTTCTTGGAAACTTGGACACTATGTAGGATTGTGTGCTGCCTTGTCAGATCTTTAGTCTAAGATTCCAAGAGAGTTGTGGTCTACAATCCTTGTTGTTGGAAAATCAGAAGTAGTAAATATTTTCTTGATCTTGGTAATTACTTGTGACATTTCTTATTATAACAATTCTTTATATCTTATTTCTTTAGTTCATCAAGAAATTACCAAAAGAAACAACACATAAAACAATGGACACAAGATGTAGGCACATGCTAGGGAAAATCCCCCTTGAGGGGAAAACCCAATCAAAGTAATTTTTCCTTTCAATATTATTCTTTGAGACTCTTCACCCTATATCTTGACCAGAACTTTGCTCCACACCAAGTCAGCCTCCAGAAGATTGAACTCTTCCCAGAAACTTCAACTATGTAACACCTTGCAGTAGCTAACAACTTCTGGTAGTAGCCCAACTTGGAATAATTCAATCTCCCAATTCATAGCATGAAACACAAGGAGGCCACCACCAAAATTTCAATTTTCCTTGACTCCTTAGACTCACCCAAACACGCATTCACTTCGGCTTCCTAACAATAAAATTTCCCAGCTACCCACTTCGCACTTCTACTCAATGACAAGATTTTCACACTTTTTCCTAGTAGATAGAATTCTAACTTGATGAGAAAGTGATGCTCCAAATGAATTCGATGCGCTTCCTTTTATAGGATTCTTGTGGGGTCAAATGGGTCCTTAGGCTGACTTGATCTTCTCTTAGGCCGACATGGTGTGGAGGTTACATTATTCATATTTGACTCAATACTTAACCTTTTTACATGATTCAAAGGCCCAAGAAGGGTCTATTTAAATGTAAAATAATTATATAGAATTGTAATAAATCTTAGAAATCCTCAATGGAGACTTTGACCTAAAACAGGTGACCCAAGCATGAAACCCATACTTTAATAAGTCACAATAATAATAAAAATTATTTTCTTTATTCTTTTGACAAGTACAATATATAATGACTCAAGTACATTATTGAAGACCAAACATAGTTACTTTTTCCAACATTCCCCAGTAACTAGGGAAGTACTCATAATGTACATATATAATGGAAGAACTCAAATTATATGAACCATGAAGAAATGTAGGCACAAAAATTCCATGGACTAGATTCCTGACCAAGGAAATCTATCCAAACAATCACTCAATAGTTTAGGCACCATAATTCCATGGACTAGATTCCTGACTAGGGCAATCTATCCAAGTGGGAATAATGTGGACTCGCCCCTCTAGGTACCATCAGGCTTAATTACTAACCACCAACCCAAAATCCAGGTGTGTGTCAAATCTCAATGACTAACGCCACCTTTCCAACTTTGAGACCCAGACATAAACACAAAGTGTTAGCCATATGTCTACCCAGATAATGCTTCACTCATAGAGCCTCAATAATCCTTAATCCAACAAATCAAGAATGCCCAGTCTCTCCCAATAAAACTGATTAGTTACCAGCATGCTATCAAATCCTTCGATATATTCTCCTATACAATCACAACCCCAATCAGTAATATAATTTCGCATGTAAATAACCAAATACAAACCTCCAGGGTCTTACAAACAACTTAATGTTTCTTTTCAACTTTTCCATAGTAGGAATATCAACCAAATCTTTGTCAAAAGATTCCGTAATCATATATGTTTCTTCCTACTTCATATGCAACAACATATTCATCAATTAGAGCCTGATTTCCTTCTTTCATCAACACTTCAAAATGCATTCTCCAATTTCCTTTTCCTGTTCATAGCCTTCCCTTAGACTTATGGTTGTTAGTCTTGGTCTAATGCATGACACATGAAGTAAAGAACCATATCTATCACTCCCTCTCAACAAGGAATCGCCTCTTTATCCGGGCTCCCTCTTAATCTTAAGGGGATCTCTTCTATTCATGCTTCCTCCGAGAGATCAACTTCTTCTTTTTGACATTGGAGAATCTTTCATGGCTTCCAAACATTTCATCAGAGTTATCATCATCCTCATTATGCTTATCACATCAATGAGCATAATTTGAATATTGTGTACCTGCACAACTTCAATATAAAGTACAACCAAATATATAGAATCATGATGTTATCCATATCAAAAACATGGAAGCATTTCAACTTTATTCATATCAGGTACCCAAAATCAATTACAAACAAGATACATATACTCTTCAACCTCCTTCTAGGGACTTTATCATAAACCCTAGACTAATTTATAACAACATTCATTCCCTCTAGGGTTTCAATGTGTCTTCCAAAGGTATAACATACCTTACTACAACATATAGAAAACCCTAGAAAAAATTCAGACAAATATAGATCTACAAAGCATCTATCATCCTTTCAACATACATATGTCAAACTTCTCACTAGGGATTCATACAAATCCTAGGTTTCATACAACAAAATCAATCAAAGTTAATCATAGTTTAGTCATTAACTTGAGCAGCTTCTACTAGGGTTAGTTCCACCCCCTAGATTTTCAATCAACCATCAAATAGTCACTAACATGACCAACTACCACTAGGGTTAGTTTGCAAACCTTAGATTTTCGAGCAATCATCAAAATCAACCAAAATTCAAATTTTCAACAATCTTTTCACAAATAGCAAATTATCATATAGTCATAAGAGATTTCTACTTCGACTAAATTTTAACTCCAAAACCCTAGAATCCCAATTTTCATAATCTCAACAATCACTAAATACATAGGTATCAGATTGTTATATTTCGTATACTAGACAAATTTAACTTCACTAGGGTTTGGCTATAACACCCTAGATTTCCAGATATCATCATCTTCGAATCTCAGACAAGGAATTTCATTAAATCCTAAAACTCATGACCATCAATGACTAGGTCAACACATATCTAGGAATTCATAACCATACATAAGCATATCATATGTTCAACAACATTAATACATGATGACCTAGATCGACTTATGATTTCAACCAAAAGGACATATCTATATATGCCTATATTTCATCATCATGAAAATATATATCATATCATGTGTTAGTAAAACCCAACTTCACAACAATATCAAATAAGAGTTAGACACAAAATCATTTTGATTACACTAGGGTTTAATCAGAAAAACACACACACACCGAATAAAATATTTTAAAGAAAATGTAAGGGTCTTTCTCACACAATCCACCAAACCCCAATGAGCTATGGATCCAATGTATAATCACACATTCAACAAAACCCTAAAGAGCTAGGGTTCCAATGTAGAAACATATCAACCCAAAATTACCAAAAGTTCAAATTTTCAGGATTTTAGACCTCATCATTCAACCCTAACAAGTTAGTATTTCTAGATCACATCAAAATCCCAAACAAGAAATTATCAATAAAACTTCAATTAGCATTTCAAAATCACCCTAAGAAGCTTTAGGATTTCAGAAATTCACATTAGATACCCTTTGGTTATGGTTTTCCAGAACCTGTCTAGGGTTCTACATAGTCAATCAAGAATATGAGGGGGTGGGTAGATTTATCAAGAGATGAATCACCCATACAAGAATCACTAAGATTCAATAAAGCTATTCGTAACAAAGTGAGTAATAAATCATCAAATGAATAATCGTTTCAATCAATTTATTCAAAGAATACCTTTTTTCTTGACTAACCTTGTCTTGAGAGATCCTCCTTCTTGTATATGTTTTACCTAACCAAGACAACAAAGGGAGAAAGGTGATTAGTACTTAATATAATCAAAACTAAATCTCGAGGGAAAACTACACACTTCCAATTGTAGAGATCTGAAGAAAATGCACTCAAAGAGAGTAGAAATCCTAATATAGCAAAAGTGATCACCAATTCTTTGTCTGGAACAATCTCATCGATGACTAAGAGATCATCCCCAAGTCTAGCTATCTTCACAAAGAATGATTCTATAGTATCTTTCTTATTCATCTTCGTATTCCTCAACTCATTCTTAAAACTTGCTACTTGACCAATGTTCTTAATAGTGAACAACTTTGACAAGGCTTCATACATCTCCTGAGCATGATCGAAGTTAGCTATGAATGGGACAAGATTGTCTGTTATCCCTTCTACCATTGGAGTCATAGCCACCAATTCTAGATCCTTGAATTTTGCTTTGTCAGCATCACTAGCTTCTTCAATAGGCTTCTTACATTTCCTTTAATCAATTTTATCACCTTGTTCTTCTCAAGGATTAGTTCAATCCTCTTCTTCTAGGATCTGAAGTTAGATGCTCCTTCAAGTTTGTTCTCACCCTTGATTGAGTTAGAAATCCTCCTTGAATATAATAGACTCCTTCCTTGAGATAGTGCATATGGATGGATCTCCCTTTTTCTTCTTTCTTCACCAATTCTCTTATACCATGTTGGAAAATCAGAAAGGAAATAAAGCTTTTCTTGATCTTGATAATTACTTGGGATGTTTCTTATTATTACAATTCTTTATATCTTCTTTCTTTAGTTCATTAAGAAATTACCAAAAACAACAACACATAAAACAATGGATGTAAGATTTAGGCACATGCTAGGGAAAAATCTCCCTCAAGGGGAAAACCCAGCCAAAGTAATTCTTCCTTTCAATAGTATTCTTTGGGACTCTTCGCCCTAGACCTTGAGCAGACCTTCCCTCCACACCAAGTCAACCTCCAAAAGATTGACGTCTTCCCAACAAATTCGAATATGCAGCACCTTGCTGCAACTAAAAACTTCTGGCAACAATCCAACTTGGAAGACTTCAATATCCTATTGTAGAGCATGAAGCAGAGAGAGACCACCACCAAAATTTTGATTTTCCTTGACTCCTTCTACTCACACAAACTTGCATTCACTTCAACTTCTCCACAATAGACTTTCCCAGCTACCCACTTCACACTTCTGCCTAGTAGATATAATTTGAACTTGATGAGAAATTTATGTTGCAAATGAATTCGATGTGCTTCCTTTATAGGCTTCTTGTGGAGTTGAATGGGTCCTTAGGACGACTTGATCTTCTATTAGGCTGAAATGGTGTGGAGGTTACATAATTCATATTTGACTCAATACTTAAACTTTTTACATGATTCAAAATCCCAAGAAGGTTCTCTTTAAATGTACACTAATTTTATAGACTCAAAATAAATCCTAGAAGTACTCAATGGGGGCTTTGACCTTAAACATGGTGACCCAAGCATGAAACCCATTATTTAATAAGTCATAATAATAATAAAAATTATTTTCTCTATTCTTTTGACAAGTACATTACATAATGACTCAAGTAAATTATTGAAGAACGAACATAGTTACTTTTTTCAACACTTGTCACCAATACAAAGCTTAATATATACCATGGAAATTCATGAGTCAAACGCTGCACTTTTGAAGTGAGTCCAGGAAAATATATACATATAAGTCTAGACCTTGACCCATCTCAACAAGACCAACTTGTGAAATTGCTGCGAGATCACATTGATACTTTTGCATGTAGATGTGAGGAAATGAAGGGAATTCCTCTTGAAACTTGCACCCATCACATTTCTATTCAAGAAGGTGCCCAACCTATTCAAGAACCCCATAGGAGAATGAATCCCACTCTCCGAGATATTGTCAAAGAAGAGCTTCAAAAACTCTTGGACACTGGATTTATCTATCCTATATATGATAGCCAATGGGCATCACCATTGGTAGTGGTCTCGAAAATTATGGGAGGTGGCATATTTGCATCGATTGTCGGGAATTAAACAAATACATCCTCAAAGACTAATTCTCACTTCCCTTCATTGACTAGGTACTAGATACCATTGCGGGTAAAAAGTACTTGTCCTTTTGGATGGTTTCATTGGTTACAACCAAATACAAATCACACCAGAGGATCAGGACAATACCACTTTCATCTATCCTTGGGGAACATTCACTTATCGAGTGCTTCCCTTTGGACTATGTAATGCCCCTGCTACTTTTCAAAGGACTATCTTGGCAATTTTTGTTGAGTGTGTGGAGGTTTATATGGATGTTTTTTAGTATTTGGTGATTCATTTCAAGAAGCCCTCCAAAATTTAGAGAAAGTGTTGATTAGGTATCAAGAGGACCTTCTCACTTTGAGTGATATAAAGTGCAGATTAATGTGCAAAGAAAGAGTGGTCCTTGGTCATCTTATTTGCATCAAAAGTATACAAGTAGATCCAACTAAAATATAAGTTATCAGACACCTACTAGTACCTAAAACAAAACGGGAAGTGAGGGTTTTTCTGGGTCATGCATGATACTATTAGAGGTTCATTGAGAACTTTTCTAGGATAGCCTCTCCTCTTTTTCGGTTGTTGGCTAATGATAATGATTTCTCTTGGACTTAAGCTTGCTAATGAGCCATTGAGGACTTGAAGGGGAAATTATTAAGGGAACCCATCTTGAGGGTTCCTAATTGGTCCCTTCCCTTCCACATCTCCTCCGATGCTTTAGAGATTATTTTTGGTGTAGATTTGGGCCAAGAAGAAAATCAGACACCTTATGTCATCTATTATGCCAATAAAAACTTATCTTTTTCTGAGTTGAATTAAACGGTAATTGAAAAATATTTTTTTTTTTTAGCATTTTCCATTAACAAATTCAAACATTACATCAACAGATATGAATTTTTTGTTCACATGGATCATTCTACAATTAAATATGTAATGAACAAACATCTAATTATTGGAAAAATTACTAGGTGGTACTATTGCTATAGGAATTTAATATTGCCATAATTGATAGGCCCAATAAATTGAATGTTGTAGATGGTTTCTTATATGGGATTAATAATCCATGTAAAATTGTTCTCGTTGATGATTTATTTCCATACGAGAATTTGTTTGCTGTGTCTACTAATTCCCTATGGTTTACAGACATAGCAAATTATTTGGCCACAGGAAAAACACCACCACATTTGTCCACTAGAGAAAACTAGAAGATCATCAAAAATAGTGTTTCATATTCATGGATACAAGGAGAACTCTTCTACACAGGTGCTAACTTGATTATTCACAGGTGTGTTCAAGAGGGAGATATGTTTGACATCCTTAAGGCAACCAATGATGAAACATGTGGGGGCCACTTTAATGATAAGCGAATAACATACAAGTTATTACATGCAGGCTAATTTTGGCCATCTCTTTTTAAGGATGCAAAAGTATATGCCAGTAAATGTGATAGATGTCAGCAAATGGGCCGCCCAGTGCAAGCATATGCAATGTGTTTATGTCCTCAGGTGATGATTGAACCTTTTGAAAAATGGGCAATTGATTTTGTACTCCAATTTCACCTACATATTTAAATAAAAGGTATATTCTTGTTTGTACTGATTTTTTTACTAAGTGAGTAGAGGCTAAAGTTGTTTTATATGCTATCAAAAAGTTTGTAATTGATTTTCTATTTGAAAGGTTTTTTATGAGATTTGGTGTTACCGGGGAAATAATTTCTAACAATGGAACCCAATTCACTTCTAATCTTGTGAAAGGAATCATGGAGTAGTACAAGATATGCTAGAGGAAGTCATCACATTATCACCCGCAGGCTAATGGCCAAGTGGATTCCACAAATAAAGTGATTGAACCAATCCTTACCAAAATAGTCAATATAAACAAAAAGGATTAGGCAAAGAAGTTACCAAAGGCTTTTTGGGCATATATGACTACCTGGAGGAATAATACTGATTATACACCATATGAACTAGTTTATGGGAAGTAGGTCTTGTTACTAATCAAGTTCCAAATCAAGACTTATAGGACTATAGTTCAATTGGGTCTAGATATTTCTAAGGAAAAACAACAATGTCTCTTGCATCTAAATGATTTGGATGGAATGAGAAGAGATGCCATACAATAGATTACTTTGTTCCAACAATAACAGAGTAAGTGGCAAAACAAGTTGACCAAGAGAAGACAATTTCAGCCAAGCGATTGGGTACTTTTCTTTGACTCAATGTTTAAAAATTTTCAAGGGAAGTTTCACACTCGCTATCTGGAACCTTATGAGATGGTTAGAGCCTTCAATAAGGGAGTTGTTGAAATCAAAACAATTGATGAGAATGGTATTGTTTTCCTGGTGAATGGGCACCAAATCAGGTTATATCACCATCCCCTCACCAAGGAAGAATTTGTCAAGTAGGTTAAACAACAAGTAGATATGAAGATGGTGGGTAGAGTTGGTACCCGAACTTCTGTGAGTATTTTATGATCTCTCTTATTTGAATTAAAAAAGAAAAAAGAAAAAAAGAATTAAGAAAAATAATAAAATAATAAAATATAATTGTAAAAATCAACTTTTTGGCGCAGTTGTGTAAGGATTTACCTGAAAACCATGCCACTAATAGGTAAACTCTCTTTTTAATAAAATGGGATTGTTGCTTGCATTTATATGCATGACTAAACTATCTCTGAGAAGAAGCACATTTCTACATGCAACTTCCGGTGGCAACAAAAAATGTCTAGTGGAAATACAACCCTTATCAAAGTTCAAGGCATGTGACATGCTTAGTTTGCATGAAAGCAACATGTAAATCCTGTTGCATTTAATTGTTTTCACAACGTTACAACATTATCTTTTGACAAATACATCATCATTCTAGAATTGGGCATTCTTTCTTCTTTTCCCTCTTCTATAGTCCCTCATAAATATTCATTATCCCATAAAGTGTATGTTCGACCCTTTCATTAAGTTAATTCCTTGTTCTTTCTTTTGTTTTCCATTTTTATTCAACTAATTTTTTTTATCCCTGTGTTAGGCAGACTAATCCCTCTTGTGGACAAGACAGATCTCCCTAGACCTCAAAGAAATCTAGTAACAAACAAGAAAGAACTGCTACCTTTCCATAGCTTACGATTGATTGAAACGAACAATATGAGAGAGATCACTTACCATTTATTGAAATTCCCATCGATGTCCCTTTCAGTGCCTTTGATAATTAGCTTCTCCTTGATGCTTTAGATACCATTCTAATGCTTTCCACAACTTCTCCATGATGTTTTGAAGGAGATCTGCATAGATAGAAACATATAAAGGATAAAAGTATTTAGTAGATAAATGAACTATTTAACTCAAGATATTTCATAAATTGAATACAAAATCAATCATAACCTATGTGAGTGATAAAGGAATCTCACAAATGATATCAATAAGTACATAATTAGGAAAGAGCAATTGCTTTTATATTAATAAAATGGAGAAGAAACTTACAACCGCAAACCCTTGGTGTTAGAAGCCTCTTCTCACAATCTCCAACCCTCTCCTTGGATGAAAATAATCATAGCCTTATTTCTAAAGCATAAACTTACCTTCAATAGTCCTACTCAATCCTCAGGCCTGTGTTAGATTTATAGGCCAAAAAGGGGAAGTTTGGGATCAATTTCCCAAGGGATGAGATCCACAAATGGTGGGATAGGGGTTTCACAAAGAGATGGAAGTAGCTCCATGATGGGAGGGATCAAGGTTGAATATGCATCCATTCGAAGCTTGTTAGTTGGGACAGATTTGATTAACAACACTTATGGACTTTAATTTTTATTTTTTTACTTGTGTTAATTCATGTGTGCAAGCCATAATGTAAGACAGAGCGCACTTATGCATAATTTCTAATGGAATTTTCTGTGTATGCTCAGAAATGGACTAGGGAACTGCGTAGGAAGCTAAACATAGGTTTTGAGCCTTGGGATACATGAATTTCATTCTCTTTGGGATAGTTTGGATGCTAGCCTTGCAAGGGGATGCTTTGGAACACATTGATGGATAGAGAAAGATCCAAACCGATGGTCATTTTCCTAATGTGACAAAATGACGTGTTACAAATTGCCCCCTAAAGTGAAAAGTCAGAAGAGGTGTTTGATGACTGAAGCACTTTATCATGCCAAGGTTTGGGTTAGAGATTGCAATCAAAGATCTGAAAGAATCAATCAAATGTTGCAATGAAATATATAATCATCGTTGAAGTAGGAATTCCCATACTCATAACATAAATGTCTCAAAGAATCATTATAGAAATACATCTAAATATCCATGTCAATAGATGACATAGTATGGATGCCAACCATCAATGGATCTATGTTTAAAGCATGAATATTTAATAACTCCACACAACCTGGATGGATGAAACTAGATCCAATGTCTTGATCTCCATCTCTCGATCCATAGTACAATTGAACATGGTAGAAACCACTTGATTATTGGTTAATGATGTGAACTGTTAACAAGCGGGAGAGAAAGCACCAATAATGACAATGACTCTCAAGGTACTTCCACTACAATCTATGAAGTGTGAATAGATGGGATGATGTTGAACACTCATAGAATCATTCAATCGAAGGTAAATGATGAGAACCTATCGTCGAAGGAGAGAAATGTACCATTAAGGCATGTAGGCTCCAAGGTACTGAAGGTTTCTAAATAAACTTCCAAAATAATGAGATGAAGTCGATAGGAAGTGACCCGTCACAGGAGGTCCTACGACATGAAACCCATGTCAAGTTTTGAAGAACAATAGTTTGGAGTAATCCAGGACTGACATGGGGATGGTTAACGTGATTGAAGGCTATGAATGGAAAAGTAATTTGACTGAGGTTAGAATTCTCTTGAACATATCAATGACACGACATTCTGACTTGGAAACATTTGAGTAAAAAAATAATACTCATACCAACTGAAGACTTTCAATAAGGTATGGTCAACTAAGAGGCAATTAGATTTCCCCAACTAGACAAAAAAATTGATAGATTGTCATGTTTAAGAGTGACATACTACCTTTTACAATACAAAAACAAAGGTTCTTTCCCACTTTCCCCCCACCATTACTGACAAGTACCTATTTATTTTTGGCAAGCTTGAGGAGGATAACAGATGCTTGTCCTATAAGCTCATCCTTCGGATGAGTCCTTCCAATTATTTTTAACAAACCCTAGGAAGGAGTGGTTTAGCCTCTTCATGCTTAACGAGTCTTACACTATTGAAGTTTTACGAGTCCAGTGAAGGGGTTACCCGATGCCATTTTCATGATTAAAGAGTTTGAAAAGACACAAAAAGAAAACTCGTTTAGTTCTTTCAACGCAAGTTTTAACAAGCCCAGAGAACGTAAAGCTCGGTGTTTTTCAGTTTTAGGGAGTTAGAGAACAACATAAGTAAACTCCACATTGTCCTTTTTCATAAATTGAGTCCCTAAAGCCCAAAAAAAGGGTAAAATAATACAAGAGATAACTCTATTGACCATGACTAGTCAACATATACCTTTTTCGTAAATAGTCCATGTCAGTCCATAAAAGGGGTAAACTTATACTGAATAGACGACTGTTCATTTACTTTTATGAGTTTGAATAGTCAAGTACTCAGTGATATTTTCATGTTTAGGGAGTCTACAAAGGGCATAAAGAGAGATCCTTGTTTTTCTTTTTTGAAAGTCTTAACGAGTTCAAAAAAGTGACAAAAATATACTCAAGACCAAAATGATTCATTTTTGTAAATAGCCTATGATCTGCACACTTAAACTAAAAAAGTATCATCATTGCTCAACAATATAGTAAAAAACATTATCAATTTGGATTTCAAAGGCAAATAGGAAAAAATATATAGTTTAATAGGCCTAAAAACTTATAAAAACCCCAAAAAGTAAAATAAAAATTACCATTTGAGAGTGACAGAGTGCATTTTGCACCAAGAACTTCAGAGGCAGATTTTGGGAAAACCATTGGACCAAATCATGAGCCATATTCTCCAGGTAAACCATCTCATCGATATATTCATTTTCATTATTTTTATTTTGCATTTACTGTGTATTTTGGTTTTTTGGGGAGGGTTTTCAAATGAAAATTCGCCCTCGTTGTTTGTAGTTCACCCTTATTGGACCTGCACACACCAAATGAGTTTTTTACACTAAAAAACAGGATGTGTGCAGTTTCCTCATGTGGCCACACACAATGCTGAGGGAATTAAAAAATTAATTGACAGCACCCAATTTTTTTGTAATTTTTTTCCCAAATTCCTTCTAATGATCTTCCAAGTTTGTTTGTAGGGTTTGAGCTACAAAAATGGAGTGGCGAGAGCGTGAACATGAAAAACAATATATAGCTGCTTTGAACCATCCAAAGATAATATAGGCACTGAAAAAATGTGGCCTATATAAATCTTTCACTATTATAGGCATGAAGGCCTAGCTAGACTTATTGGAATGGATAGTGAGAAAGTGGAATGTACGAGAAGGATGCTTCGTGATCAGAGACCATAGACTCACTATCGATGTTGATGAAATTTACTTCTTATCTAGCCTCCCACACTGTGGGGTGGACATTTCTTTGTATGGACATAGATGAGGTGGTGAAACAAATTCCACCTATCTAGTGCAACATTGCTTCTGAGTAGCTACTCTCCAAGATGGAAGAATTGATATCAAAACCATAGAGAGGATTCCTTTGAGAGCTATTGGGTTCACTGTTGCACGACTACATGGAAGTGCAACTCTTCACTTGCTTACAAAGTCTCAGATGTAGATCGATGTAGAGTGCATGCAACCTACATTATTTAATTGGTGTGAAGGGGTAGTTTCCAACCTAAAAGGGCAACTAACTAGAGTAAAAACTGACAAACTCAAGAATTTTGGGTATGGTTCCTTTGTCATCTTGTTTTCTCTAGAGAGGATCCCCCTTCTCGCTCCACAGGTAGCCATATAGAGAGGAGGACCTCGAGGTCCTCACATGATGAAGTGGGTCAAATTGATAGCACACCACGGAGGTGGTGAAGGCCCAATGATCCAATATACTCCTGATTTATTTTGATGGTGGGAAACCAAATCATCATGATTGAAGGTTTTCCATATGCAGACATGGATTACATAGGTGATCTAGATATGCCAGTGCCAGCTGGGACACAGTGGGGCAACCTAGGTAAAATCTTCACACTTTGGTTATTTTTGAAATTTTTGTTGTATTTTTGGCATCCAAAACTAATTGTCTGAAATGATCATGCATATGTGGGCCCGATGAGACCAGTAGGGTGACACAAATTTGATAGGCATGGTGAGTAGCCAGTAGCTCCCACAATACAAAACCTGGACGCAATAGAGGCATTGCCTGAGCTGGAGCACAACCTTGAGAGGTTGACCCTAGACATCCTAGATGTCGAGATTGATGAATTTCCTCTCCACTATCAGAGGCACACAGTGGGGGTTCCTGGACCTAGTAGTTGCTTGCTAGGATGAGTAACATGTGTTATTGTATGTTGCCATGATCATCATGCGTAGTCGCTAGTCTTAGGGCTATTTTTTGTTTTTTAATGATGTATCGACATGTTTGGATAATAAAGGCCATAGAGACTCACGTCTTTGGATGACATTTTTAAAAAAACCACACTTTTTACATACATTTGACTAGTGAAAACTACTACTATTTTAGTCTGTCTTGTACAATATATGGCTAAATATTGCTTTTTCTTTTTACATATGTTTTACAAATTCCATTTTAACACATAATTAGCTATTGCATCAGTTAATGTGTTTAAACTTATTGGAATGTGTTGATATTGGATGTAATCAAAATCTCTCTCCAAGAGACAAACCGCAAAAAAATTCTTAACATTGAAGAACTTCTTACTAAATAGACACCGTTTAAACGTAATATTATGAGTTGAGAATCTAACCTAACAATCAATCGATGGATACCAAATGAAATGGAGTTAGATAATAGCTCAATCATTGTACTATACTTTGTGATATTATTCATTGTTCGACTGAGGAATATCCCATGAATAGAAACTAACTCATATGTGGGTGAATAAATGACCTAGGTTGTGGAAGATAAATTTCGAGTACTACAACTAGCACCATCAAAAAATCCAATGTAAGTTTTAGGGAGTGTTGACATCTGCAAATCTAGTGTACCACAAGATAAGTAAGAGAAGTAGTAGAAAATCATAAAAAAATGCTAAAAAATTCCACACATAAAATATGATAAAACAATATACAAATTATTCACTGAGTGACTTAAGCATAATAGTTCTTTAGGTAAAGACAATTTCTAGGCTTTCCTAGAGGAATGTCATCATAATCAACTATCTCATAGGCCCCTTTTTCCAATGCATGTTTTACAATATAAGGGTTGTGCCACATGGGCTCGAATTTACCAAAACCTAATTTATCATTCTTTTGATCATAGACCGAGACTAGATCTCCTTCTGAGTATGAACGAGGTTTTACATTTTGATCATACTATGCCTTAACTCGTTTCTTTTGAGCCTTGCTAGCTAATGCAACATCACAACGAGTCACATCTAGTTGTGGTCCTCCTTTGCAGAAGTGGCTAGTAATAATTCAATTGCTAGTTTCAAAGACAATATTTCACATTCAACAGGTAAAATTACTTCCACACCATAAACCATTTGGAAGGGAGTAAAACCAATCACAATTTTTGCTGAGGTACGATATGCCCACAAGGCTAGAAAAAACATTAGATGATAATTTCATTTATGAGTCTCGTTAATATGTTTAATCATGGCAGTAAAAACCTTGTTAACAACTTCTACTTGGCCATTCTCCTGTGGGTAATATGGAGTAGAACTGTCATGATGCAGGCCTAGCTTCATAGTAAGATTGATCATCATAATGTTTCGAAAGTGGATACCATGGTTTGTGACAATGGCTTGTGGAACCGCAAACCTCGAAATCACATGATTGAATATGAACATGGTTGTTATTTCACCATCATCATTATATGAAGGCATCACCTCGACCCATTTCGTAAAATAATATACCACAAGGATAATGTACCCATGCCCCCCCACTAAGTGAGGGTTAATTGTAAGGAAATTGATGCCCCATTTAGCAAAAGGATCGACAACAATGATTGGGTGAAGAGGATATGGGTGTGCACACATTTTCGATTGTAGATATGACAATTGTGGCATTTCTGGACCGTAGTTATGCAATCTTTGAACATCAAAGGCCAAAAATACCCCATGCACAGGATCTATTTTGTAGTGGAAAATCCTAACATATGACCACCACAAGCTCCATAATTGTAGTCATTTAATGCCTTTTTGGCTTCCTCATGACTCAAACATCATCTTAATATGGAATCAACACCACAATGATAAAGTGTATCGCCAACAATAGTGTATTGCTGGGCTCGGTACCGAATACAACAATGATCGATTCGACTCAATTCTGGCTGAAATGTTTGGGTTTGAAGATAAATGATGATATTTCCATACCAGGGGTCTAAGGAAATGATAAGAAAGAGGGATTTATTGGGAAGAGAATCCTCTACCACAATTTCTGTCTTAGTATAGGGAAAGTCACACAATAATTCAACAAACACTAGCGATTTCTTAGATTTAGATTTTATGATTCCAAATCAAATTATTGCAGGATAACTATCCATTTAGAATACTTGACCCCTAGCAACTAAATTGTAAGAATGTAAGCCATAGGGTTGTAATCAGAAATCATATTTGTTTTGTGCAATAGAATGCAATGACAAAATCGTTGGACAACTTGAATGACTGCCAAGTCCAATTTGTCCACATGTGCATATTTGACATCAGTTTTGGTTAGATTTCTTCTCAAGTAATGACATGCTCAACATTCAATTTGTCTTCCTAAAGTAAAACCATGCCAATGGTGACATCGGATACAACTAAATACAAAGAGTAGTCTCAATGATAATCGGGAGGATGCAACAACAATGTATGGGTCAATGCATGTTTAAGTGCATCAAAGGCTTTTTGAGCCACTTCATCCGAAGTAAATGAGATACCCTTTTTCAAC
The DNA here is from genome assembly GCA_000404065.3 of Pinus taeda. NCBI lineage: Eukaryota > Viridiplantae > Streptophyta > Pinopsida > Pinales > Pinaceae > Pinus > Pinus taeda. Next base: position 291,949 of record APFE030464537.1, on the reverse strand, counting down.
AGTCGAGTAAAACCTTTAGTTAGCTCAGCGTAGTTTTGGATGAATCGATGTAGAAAGTTTGCTTTCCCTTGCAAAATTTGGAGTTGGCAGAGATTGGAAGGAGGAGAAAAATTCATAATAGCCTCTACCTTGAGTAGATCAACACGAATTCCTTCGTTTGACAAAAAATATCCTAGCAATTGACCAGATTACACAAAAAAAAAAAAACATTTGTAAGGGTTCAATCTTAAATTTTAGTGATGACACCTAATAAAGATAACTCTCAAATGCATTGGATGATTTTCTCATCTCAATGAATGCGCTGGCAAGTCGTCCAAATAAGGTTGCACAATATGCTTGATATTGTGAAATGCATAAGAGATAGCTCTTTGGAAGGTTACACCAAAATTATTCAATCTAAATGGGTGTTTTTGATAAGCAAAATTCCCCCATGGAAAGATGAACATGGTTTTATGCTAATTGTCTAGGTGTATGTATATTTGGTTGTAGCAAGAAAATATGTCCATGAATGAAAAAAAAAATTGTTTCTGACACAATCATCAATTATTTGATCGATATAGGGGGTAGGATAGTTGTCCTTTGTACATGCCTTATTTATGTCCCTATAATCGACACATACTCTGGACCCCTACTTCTTGTTTACAAGAACAATATGTGAAACCCAATCAGTCAAAGGGAACCGGGTAGATAAAATCTGCTTTGAGTAGTTTCTTGACCTCAGCTTTAATAAAAACAACCTTTTGTGGATTCACTAGATGTAATTATTGTCTAATAGGTTTTTCATGAAGGTAAGTCTTAATCTCATGCACAACAAATCCTCGGGTCAATTCCTGGCATTTCCTCATAGGACCAAGAAAAAATGTCGCAAAATTATTGAAATAGGGATTTGTATGTTTGAATTTTTTTAAGGGAGCACAAAGCACCTAAGTGAATATTCTCAATAATTCTTGTTTTGACTTATATATCAAAGGAAATCATTGTATACATGTTTCCCAAATTATTTTAAGATTCAGCTTGAAAAACTAACATGGGCCATTTAGGACTATCTACGATCTTAGATGAAAACATAGTTGAAAAATCATTCTTGATTTTATTAGAATTAGGGAGAAAAGACAAACGATGATGATAATCGTCCCATGAAATTTCATCCAAAGTCATGAATTCCATAATACTTTCGTGTGTTAGAAATGTTTTGTCGAAAGGATCAGGAAGTGGAATTGAATCTAACAAAGGTAAAGGAGAATAATCATCATTGATCACATTCACTCAATCAATCTTAGAATATGGTGGGTTAGAAATAAATTGAACTGCTTGATAAGCCAATTCAAGCAGGATCAAAGGCATCTCATTGCCATAGGAGGTCAATTCAGATTCTGAAGGCACTATCCATGGATCAAAAGATTCCATAGTGCTTGATGTGATCGTGTTAACCATGTAAAAATTAGAAAGAAAGTTCGGTGGAGGGGGTGCAAAGGTTCCCATCAGTGATGTCAAGTCTTTAAGAAAACCAACAAAAATATTATCATAAGGAGTACTCATTTTTTCAACAAAAAGTACGCTACCTGTAGAGTTAGGGTCGGAAATGTAGTAAGATAATTGGTCTACTTTGACAATTTTTACTCGATGAGAAAATTGTATCATACGGAAAAGTGATGAGACCACCGTAGACATAGCATAGGTCCAACTTTGACCAAGGAAAAGGTCATTATGGGAGTTTTGAGGTCTAAAATGGGCTTCCTAGGGAAATTATAAAATAATAATGGAAATAATAAAATAGGATTTTGTTATGAAACAAGCTCACAAAAGATAGAAAAGATAGATCAACGCCTTAGAATTCAGCCTCTTCGAGGGGGCAACCTCCTTTATATTACACAAATGAATGATTCCTTGATGATTCAAATGAAAAAACCTCTTTTCTATATATAGGAGTCTAAGGAGTCACAATATAACCCAGTCGACCTAACAATAATGATATAAAGGCACAAAAATAAAAATAGAGGGATTCTATGGGGCACAGTAATAACAATATGGGGATAATAGGGGCACAACAATATTAATAAGGGATACAACTACAATAGTAATGGGGTAATCACTAGTATTATAGGGACCTATCATGCCCCTGTCCTTTAAAAAAGTGTTTTCCTCAACGCTTGAGTAGTTCTGGATGCTCCTGTATAAAATTCTCATCATCCCATGTGGAATCTTCAGCGGATAAGTTCTTCCACTTGATGAGATACTATGAAATTGATCGATTTCGAAGCTGTTGAGTTCTTGTTTCTGTGACTGCTTTCGGTTCCAATATAATTTTTCCTTCCTAGTCAAGTTTTGGCAATATTGTTTGAACTGGGAGCTTGTCGCATATAACCTTATTTAAACATGAAACATGTAAAACTAATTGCACTTGAGAAGCTGCAGGAAGCTCCAATTTGTATGCCATAGTACCAATATTTTGCAACACCTTATACGGACCATAATACTTTGGTGATAATTTATTATCCTTCTTAGCTTGCTTGAGGAACATTTGCTTATATGGTTGTAGCCATAGGAATACCCAATCACCTACATCAAAACTACTTTCACTGCGATGTTGATCTGCCCGTTGTTTCATTCTATTCTGTGCCAACACGAGGTTATCCTTTAAGAGTTGGAGGACTTGATGTTGATGTTCGATGTGATGTTCCACTGCCTGAACCTTAGAATTTTCTCTTAAATATGATGTGATGGA